>WUCR03222516.1:0-14618 GCA_009858155.3 Phymanthus crucifer
CCGCGGTCCGGATACGCGATTTCACGGACCAATTTTCAGCCAATCAGAGCGCGCGTAGTATCATAGATGGATAATAATTTTACTTATTCTCAAACGTTTTCAGAAACCATATGTATGGATATAAATTATCATATATTTCTGAGTACAACCAGGTGTTAGATTTGGTAAATATTGTTCTTTCGCAGAGAAAAAAGCCTCTTAACTTATTTTATTATAGAGCAGCTTAAGTAGAGTAAGAACTTAGTTCTTAATGGTAAGAAATCAACGAAATGTTTCATGATCATCCAAGTCAATTTGCCAAAGGTCAATTTAATGCGAAATTCTTGTATGGAACATTATGTTCTAAGCAAACTCCTAAGTAGATCTAAAGTATTAGTTAAAGCTTGAGCACAAATGGATAGGTTATCAAATCAATCTAAATGAATTGACAAAGACCGTGTAGTTAAGAGAGTGCATGAAACAACATGAGTTACGATTGGTCAACGTTTTATTACATATACACCGAATCGAAATATGGCGTCCAATTTGAATTGCCATTGTTCTGGCCTGACTAGCCTCTCACGCATGTGATAATCCTTTTGTGTTTCCATGTGAAGACGAGGCTAGTCAGTCCAGAACCATGGCTATTCAAAATGGACGCCATATTTCGATTCGGTGTATTTTCTATGATATCAATAGATTTATCATTGCAAGCAGGGTTTTGACACAGGAATACTATATGTCAATGAAGTTCTCACTCATTGGTACGCGTCTTCAGTCATTTCATTTGAGTATCAGATGGAATACTAGGTAAAAAGCGAAAAGCTAATGTAGAACGAGTTTTAATTGAAATAGCAAGAGTTTAAAATCAATAATCCCAATAAACCACCTTAGAAATCTGGCGAAAATGGGATAAAAAAGCACTTATGCCGCATATACCTGCTAGATCACTCGTTCATTTGAAAAATACTTAAATCAAAGAGACACAATGTCTGTGGACACAAGTTAAGACTATGGCTATATCTTAATACTGACTAAACACTTTTAAACTTTTAACTGAATCGTCGTTAAAATTAAAATGCGATTAAATAGCTTCTGCAGCATTTCCTATTCTAGTTATCCGAACTCTTTCAAGGGAATTTGAATGACGAAATAATGGACTTCAAATCTAAGGGATGACGATGGGTGATAAACGACAATTGAAAACCAATTTTCTGTCCCCATGATTTTGTTTAAGTACCGCTACCATTATCTTTTTCTAATTCATATTTGATCCTGACTTCTTTGGGACTCGAACCTGCCAACGGCAGGTGCTCGTTGTGGTACACGCAGGGTAGTGAAGGAACTTTTTGAAAAGGATCTTGGAAGTAATGGTTCTATGAGACCCCTGGCAAGGGACGCCAGTAGCTCAGTAATCTGGGGGCCAAAGAGACCAGGTGTTCTTAGGGCTAGAATCCCATTGTTAACCAGATTAAGCTGCCTTTCGGTGTGTTGCAAGAGTTCTACATGTGGAACCAAGAGGAGCAGTTAGTTGGTGGATGGTCACAGGGTACTAGGGCGAATGACTCTATCTTGACCAAAGTCGCTAATAAGATACCGTCTTGTATTGATCTAACTCTGAGAAATCTCCAGGAAAATTTGGTTCGGTTTGCAAACGCAATGCCGATTTATTACGCATGTGAATTTTAGAACCAACCCTTCCCTTCACGCCTGGCCTCAAACGTTTTGTACGTCTTATCGTTGAAAACATACAAGCCTTTGGTCTAACAACTACTTGAGGTGCAATATTTTTACTACATTAATCATTGTGACACAAATGTAAAATCGGAGTCATGTAAAACACTTGGATTAATTTAACTCCAAACATCGGTTGCTTAAAGACAGCTGAAAAACACGACAATAATAATACATACACATGACAGACGCTAATACGACAGCTCGGGGAAAATCTGCGCATGCGCTACATTTGGAGTAAAGGATGATTTCTTGTATCCAGTAAGTACACTTATCCGAAAATATTTTGAAAATAAATTCCATTCTATATTGAGACTTAGCTTTGTTTAGAATTTCTTATTGTATTTTCTCTAGAGTTTCAAAGAATTAGAAATCTTTTAAGATAAAAAAGATTATTTAGAAATGGTAATTTACATTCGAGTGATTTATTAAATTAAATAACACACTATATTTTTATTTTCATCTCCTTCTTCCTTCCCTCTTTCTTTTTAATTTTGTTATGTTAATCTATCTAGAACTTCTTTATTCATTCCGGCGTTAGATGTTTTCCATCTATTTTTTCCCTAGCATGAGTCCATACTTCTAAGAAAATAGTTCCAAAATCCATTATTTTCCTGGTATTATAAACTTCAGCTTTCATTGTCAATTATCTTAATCTATGATATATGCATGCACTTCACGAATGACTGCCAAAAATCCTTTTTTTTGACTTTTTGGCGTCTCATTTTCCGAAGTTCAATACTTCTTCCTCCTGGTTTGATATTTCTTAAAAGCTAAATCATGTTCAATAGGCTACAACAGCAGCAATCCTATACAACATCTCAAGTACAATGAATCCCCCGCTGATTATTTTGCCAATGTTTAGAGATGTAAGTTCATCATTAATGAAAGCTATTCAATAGGATACTTAGTCTCGTTGTTTTGTTTTCCCATTCACATCAATCGATCCAAACGCTCAGATTGAAACTCAGAAATCAGCCCTAATGTAAAACTATTTTTGGATTCACTTTGTCTAAAAATAGCAACAGATTCGACTATTTTGCTTGGAAAACATTTCAAAAAAGTCAAATAACACTGATGGTGTATGAACACATATTTTTACAATGAAGTCATACACGAATGTCGATAATAAGTGTTTGTTTCGAGTGCTTAGTTCCTCTTTTAGATAGCTTTTGGAATTACTCCCGTTTTTTTCCCCTTTTCGTTTCGCCCCAGGGTCGAAAAATACCTAAACTATTTAATGTTCCGTTGAAACCCTGATTATATGTTCTGGTTTTCTCTTTATAATCTCTCTTTTCTTTAAGTTATATTTTCGCTACCTTCTGTACCCGTCTGCTTTTTTTCGTGCATAGAGTCATTAAGGAGTAAAAGTCTATTAGAATGAACTAATTGGGGCCAACCGACTCGTATGACAAAAGGTTCTAAAGAAAACGGCTAATTGCTCAGCCCAGAGTAGGCCCTAGTAAATGACTGACTAACCATACCAAACAAAAGCAATCAGAAACAGAATGAAACAATTCGTCAGATCACGAACCAAATAATACCAATACGCCTTATTTTCTAAACCTATTCCAAGTAAACTTTAATATTTGTTTGCAATGCCCATGCATGTTTCTTTTCAAGGCACTTTTCATTTTGAGCCATTATATTTATTTATTGTATGACGGGGTCCAATTATCTGGTTTAGTGTATGTGGTCACTCGTACGAAGCAAGAATCAAGCTGTTTTAGAAAATAATTCCATGCTGAGAAACAACTGGAATAAAAAATGACCTGAAGAAAGGATGGTCATTTTGGAAAAGGGCTCGCTTCAATAAGAGCTGAATCCGATACTAGCCTTCTACCATTCTGTTCTTCTTGGATGTACAGTGGCTCTGTACTTCAAGACTAATAATCTTTCATTATTTTTGCTTTTATTGGTAATCGATGTATTTGATGTTAAAAAAGAAACCGACCAAATTTTTCATGTATCTTTATAAATTTGAGTTATTAGCCGCTTGTATAAGATCAAGCTATGAAACTGAATCAACTGGAACTTTTTCGAGTGAATTGAAGTAAGTCGTGTGTATCAAGCCTACGACGTCAGTAAATCACTGGAATAGAACGGTACTCAACTGTAAGGCATAAATCACGAGAACCAAGTGCTTTGGGGACTTAAAACTAAGAGAAAAGCGCTGTTTTTCGCTGAAAGATAGCTCTTGTGCTGGAGACTAATTACACTAAATGAGCAGGATGGAGCCTGAGTCTAAAAAGGTAAGATAAGCACTGAGATAAGTTAATAAATAATAATGTAATAATACTTAATGTTGGTTACTGAGTGAATTAATGTCTCAATAATATTCACCGGAATAAGACAAAAGAGTTCTGTCTCTTTTCGTTAAATTCTCCTCTCAATTTTTCTTACATTTTTTTCTTAAAAACGATTGTCTTTTTCACTTCATGAAATTTTAAAGTTTTAAATTTTAAATTTTAGCTTTGCAAACCCCATTGAGATGGATAAACTAGCTATAAGACAAACATGCAGTGCTAAAACCCGCTCGTGAATTACGAATCAAATGGCAGTTTTATTTTCTAATGATAAGAAAAGGAAATGACTGAAAGAGTTAGTTGGCCTCATACCAACATCAACATAGTGAATAGTGTCGTGATGGGACCAGTATCTAACTGAACGTATCACGCGAATGAACATATGTTAATCTAAACCTTATAAATAGAATAACAAAACATCCTCGATCGATAAACAAAATGTCCATATCTCTGGGAACAAATATCACTTCATTTCCTTATAGATTTGGGCTAGTTTTTCTATATCATTTCCTAACATTTACAGACTAAGACATCTTAAAGAGAAAATGTTTTGTCGGGAGCAAAGATTCATTCAAGTTTATAGGAGCATTCATCCTTGATGAATTCAAAACATCACAGGAATCCTAGAACATTTAATTCAGCTCGACATTTGCCTCTGGGTATGAACCTTCAAAAACAATACCCGATTGGAACCAAGCTTTTCATCTATCTAATCCCTATTGTGAGGAGGCGGCCACTTTTGTGCCGTCTCGTCTCGAGTTCCTGATGAGTACTTGACTCTAAGCTAGTAGTTCATAAATTATATCTTCCAGAACGTGATGATTTAAGCCATTTGATATTTTGAGACCCTGCAGCTAATTTGATTTAATCGTGTCTGATTTCTGTATCTATTGTGTGGTCAGCGGTGCACCTAGCAAATTGATGTTTCCTGCTGTTTCGCGTTCCAAACCAAACCATAACAACCTTAATGCTCTATGATTAAAAACGTAAAAGCCGAACAAAAATACTTATTGTAAACGACTTTTATATAGCATTCAAGCCGCCCTCGCCATATAGCAGCTATCATATTTTAGTAAATATTTATGTATATAGGCATAAAGCAGGTAAATCAAAGTTGTTTAACAAGATTATAGCATTAAAACCTATAAACAAGAGTATTTATAGAGATCTTTGAGCCTCGTGTTGCTGGCAATTAAAAATGAAGAGGAAAAAAAGGAAAGGAGAGAAAGGAAAGGGGAAATTAGGGAGGGAGGGAGGGAGGGAAAGAAGAGGGAGCGAAGGAGCCAGAAAGGAAGGAAAGGAAAACGAGAAAGCAAGATTTGTTTCCCTTCTCCCTCCTCCTTTTACTCTAATATCTACAACATTGTGAAAAATGTTTTATGGAATTCTCTGCTCTGGTTTTTAGAAATCACACGGTCATGATACTACAAATCTTGAAAATTCCGCTAGTCTCAATTCTGAATCTTCCAACAAACAAGAAAAGGACCTTGTTCAGTCGCCATTGAAAGCAAGCTTTGAGTACCTTAAAGGCGAAAACTATAACATCGAACTAAGCTTTATCGAGGGTGATAAACTCCCACTCACAGAGCAGAGAGATCTTGAAGTCGTTTTAAAGGAATGCGAGCAGGTAAAACGAGACAAGATTAGAAACTGCAAAGACCCATTATTCAAGAAGACTTTGGCATCCTTTACGCCTTTGCATGTTGCAGCATTTTCTGGAAATGCTGATACAGCACGCCTTCTCATACGTGAAAGTGGTATTGATATTAACCAGTTAGCTTTGGGTCAGCGGACACCATTATTGTTGGCATGCGCTACGGGAAACAATGAAGTTGCAAAAGTATTCATTGAAGAAAAAGCTGATCCAAATTTAGCGAGAGAAGATAATGTCACACCCCTGATGCTCTCGGTATTGATCAACGCTAAAGATATAGTTTCCTTGCTAATCGAGAACGGAGCCAATGTATCTGCTGAGGCCACGAAAGGGCGGACAGCTTTACATTTTGCAGCAGCAAATGGTTTTAAGAGCATAGTTAAAAGGTTACTAGACAATGGAAGTGAAGTAAACAAGGCACTGGAAGAAGGTTGTTCAAATTTGCACCTGGCATCATTATTTGGACATACGAAAACTGCTTCGCTGTTAATTCAAAAAGGTGCGGACTTGGAAATGAAAGACCAACAAGGTTATACCCCTTTACATTATGCTACGCACAGCGAACGAAGTGAAGTGGCTGAAAAGTTACTGTCGTGTGGAGCCAACAAAGATGTAGTAGATAATCTGCAGTTCACTCCGTTCCATCTTGCAGCACAAAATAACCATACAAATGTATGCCAGGTACTATTAAAGCATAACGCAAATCTGAACGCATTAGCAGATGATAGAGTAACTCCTCTGATGCTGGCTGCCTTTCATGGTCATTTAGAGACAGTAAAGTTTCTATGTGGTAACGGGAGTGTGCTGCAAGCAAGACACAAAACTGGCAAAACTGCATTGCATTTCGCAGCTCAACGAGGACATCATGAAGTTGCAAAGCACCTGATCGAGAAAGGAAGCTATCTGAATACAAGCGACTTACAGGGTTATACACCATTGCACAAAGCAGCTCAAAATGGACATAAGAAGGTTTGCAGGCTGTTGGTTGACCGTGGGGCAAACCCTGACTCCTCCAACGGTAGAGGAACGACGCCACTTATTGTTGCAGCAAATTACGGCCACCATAAAGTTGTGAAGTTTCTGGTCCAAAGAGGTGCGAATATCAATGCAAGTCATTCATCAGGAACAACGTCGCTTCATTTTGCAGCAGAGAGAGGCTACTTTGCAGTTGCAAAACTTCTTCTGGAAAAAGGTGCAGATGTGAATGCCTGTGATAGTTGGGGACTGTCAGCATTGCACAGGGCGGCCAAAAATGGCCATGATTCACTTCTTGAACTGTTTATCAAATGCAATGGAATCATCAACTCCACGGACAACTGGCAATACACACCTTTACACCGCGCAGCAGAAAATGGCCACAGCTCGACAGTCGCTATGCTTCTGGATATGGGGAGTGATGTGGAAGCAAAAGACAAATGGGGATTTACTTCCCTTCATCGGGCAGCATGCAACGGCAGAAGTGAAACGATCCAAATCCTTCTTTCTGCGAGGGTAGATATTCATGTCCAGGACTCACTAGGATATACTGCATTGCACAGAGCCTCAGAAGGCGGCTATTGCGACACTGTTAAGTTACTCATTAAAGCTGGATCCGATGTTAATTGCCTTGACAACCAAGGTTTCAGTCCACTTCATCGCGCAGCTGAAAACGGTCATCAAAATGTAGTGGAGTTGTTGATCGAGTCTGGAACCAATGTCAATAGCCAAACGTACACACTCAACTGCAAAGCATCAGCTGTGTCATCCTACGTGAAAGAATCAAGCCTGGGAAGTCAGGCTGTGAACCCAACCAATGGGTATTCAAAGGAGCCGAACAAAAGTAAGGGACCAACGGCACTTCTTTTAGCGGCTCAGAATGGTTACGAGGAAACAGTGGAGCTTTTGTTGGCAAAAGGAGCAGACGCGGAAGCAACAGATTCGTGGAACTCAACAGCGTTGCACAAAGCAGCAGAAGATGGCAAGATCAAGTCAGCTGAATGCTTGATAAAGTATTTGAAGGATCTCAACATGAAAGATCGATGGGGATACACACCCCTTCACAGATCCTCTGAAAACGGCCACTCAGAAATAATTGAACTGTTGCTTAGAAACGGCGGTGACATCAAAAGCGTAGACCAATGGAAATGTACGCCATTAATTCGCGCCGCACAGTACGGGCACTACGAATGCACGAAGCTGTTGATCGAAAATGGAAGCATCGTGGACGATACTGACAGATGGGGATTCTCGGCGTTCTTGCGAGCTTGTCAAAATGGCCACACGACAATTGCACAACTTCTTCTTTCTTCTGGTGCAGATGAAACGAAAACAACCCGCGAAAAGACGACGGCGTTAATGCTGGCCTCTTATGGAGGATTCTCTGACACTTTGGTAATGCTTTTAGAAAGAAAAGCTGATCCAAATGCAGTCATGGATAAAGGCCTAACAGCGTTACATTTCGCAAGTCAGAAAGGTCATCCAGCTGTTATTCGGTTGCTGGCTACGCATGGCGCTTCTGTTAACGCCGCTGACCAGTTTGGGTATACACCACTGCACAAGACAGCATTTCATGGCCACAGCGACTGTGTCAAAGTACTTCTACGTTTCAATGCAAGGTTAGATATCACCGACAAACAAGGGTGCACGCCCCTTATGAGAGCTTCTCAGAATGGTCACAAGGACGTCGAAAAGATTATAGAGAATTACAAAACCAGAAAATCTCAGAAAATATGTCTTTGTGGAAAAATCATCTCCGATAAAGGCGATAAGAATGAACCTGTATGCAAGGACTGCAAGCTTATGGGACTTTACGCAGTATCATTACCGATGAAAGAAAATGAGGAAAAGTTAGGACAAAATGACACTGCTGTGCACATGGTATAATACTCAAAATACAGACAAAGACTGGAATTAAGGTTTTGCAAACCTACTGAAAAGAAGGATCTCTGATCTATGACACTGCTGTGCAAATGGTGTAATACAAAAATGCAGAGAAAGACTGGAAGGTTATGGCAAACACGGAAAGAAAAGAAGGATCTTTGATCTGGGGTAAGACTTTCAGAATATGATTAAACTAATATTCTTAGTCGGTGCTGTCTAATGAATATTAAACTTTTACGTCTAAAGAAGGGCTAGGTAGGGTACTCGTAAACTTCTGTAAAATATAATTATAGATTCCTATATTGACAATTGTGTCAGGTTTAGTTGTCTTTGTATATGCGTTACGTTTGTCAATTTAATAATTTCAGTCATCACGAGTTTATTTTTGAGGCTCTAATTTTTTAGATTTTATTATTCCTCCGCTTACTTTCTCTAAATAATAAACCCTCAGTGTTTATTAAAGTACCAAACCAAAGTATCAAAAAAGGCTAGATTATTATAGCAGTTCAAATCAATGTGCCTCTTGTGTGGTAAAGTGGTAAAAGGGCCATTTTGTATCTTCCTTGAACCCTCCCTTCGAAGGACTACTCAGTGCTTTAGTACAGTTATAACGCGAAGGATTATTTAATGAAGAATTATAACTATCCATCACATTTACACAGTACATATTACATGCATATGTGATGATGATTTAACGAGAACTATTTACACAAATACTGCAGTGAGCGTCGGACTATAAAAGCGATGAAAATGCATATTCGCTTTTAGTATTATATCGATCCGATCTACTCCTGGACATGGACACCATACCAAATACATGAATACATATGATAAATAAGCATTGTACAATAGATTTTATCAGAAGTACATAACTAGAGGTGTCCATCTGGGTAATACCTCCAGGACACACCAGATGTACGAGTGAGCTATTTTTAGATTTGCGCCATCAGCCAACCCGCGCGCACAAATTCCAAACACGGCCTCTGATTGGAAAAATTTCAAATCCATCCTCGCGCTCAACAAAGTGTGCGCGCGCTGTCTTTCACATACGACATTTTGTCCAATCAGAGGCCGTGTTTGAAACTCGCGCGCGCAGATACGCTGATGGCGCAAATCTAAAAATAGCTCACTCGTACATCTGATGTGTCATAGAAGTATTACCCAGATGGACACTTCTAGTTATGTACTTCTGATTTTATACAAAGTTTGCTAAAATAATTTCTAGCATAAGTAGTTATGATATATTGTCTCGTATCCAATCATATCTTACAAATGATCTCTTTTTGGTGCCATTTCGTCTGTTGTCCAGGATGGCCCAAATATCATCAGCTCCCGCTAGGTATCGTTTCACCTTTTCCATTGCTCTTCAAATTATCTTTCAGACAGCGTCCTAGGACGCCCAGCATTGAGTTGTGACTTCGTCCACAAGACTGGCTAAACTGATAACCACTGGCTTTCTATCTCACGAAAAGTTTCCAAAAATCCCCTTTACTCAAGGGTTTCACACTATATTTATCATCGTCACAAGTTAGATGCTGTGGAATGAAGTTGACAAAGTGCTTTGCACTTGTTGCGTTCCAAAACACCGGGTCATTGTACACCCGATAGGTACCATTATGTATGTAGTAACCCCATTTTCCTATTTCGGTGTTTTGTCCATCGTTTCCCCATTTCTCGCAATTGGAAGCCAAAACGGAATTATCGTCGGGTACTCGGAAATATGATTTGCAAGCATTTCTTTGCTTCAGATGATCTGTAGTGAAATAGTCGACCACGTTTCCTCCGTCAGTGTTCTTACTAGTGATAATGTGGAAGGTTCTGCCTACAGCCTTTTTACGACAAAAGTACCGCATCTGAGTGAAGCCGATGTACTTGCGCAGCTGTGCCAGAGCAGGGACATTGATGCGCAAGTTGTTTATGGAATAATTAGATATTTGGTGGTAGTCCTCTGCTCTGATCATTTCTCCGATTGACTCGTTGTCTACAGATATGACTGTACTAGCAATAAGGGTCCAGCCACCTGGAAAGAGTGAAGAGCAAATTGTCTTATATAAGTAGCACTTTAAGCTCAAATCCCAAGGTACTATGTTATTCTTTGGGTTAGAATGAAGCTAAAACAACATGGAACTGTTGCGGTTGAGAATTGAGATATAGAATATTCTTCAAAACAGTCAAATTAGGAATTAAAAGTTTCGACTCATCCACCATGTCCGGATTCGTCTTTCACTTGTCAAGGTCGGAGGCTTTCGCATTCAGGTCTAATCAGCCTTTATCGAGGGTCCTGAAGGAGGGTCCTAAACCCATTTTCACTGCCAAAATTCTATTGAAATCCCAGTTCAAATTCCACAATCCCAGCATATTTTGTTCAAATCTCACTCCCTTTCCCATTATTCTATTGTTTTCAGGACATAACACTCCATTTCAAAGCCCATTTTCATTTTTTTGGAAAAAAATAGCAAATCCCAGCCCCTTTTACCCCTTCAAGACCCTCTTTGTTTCAGGCCGTCACATCAGTAGTCACGTCTGCACTGCACTCAAATCCCTAATCAAAAGCTATCAAAGAAATACTCAGTAGAGTGGCACAGAAAAAAAATACATACTGTCTAGAGCTGTTTACTCTTCAATGTGAAACGCAGTGACACAAAATCAATAAGAGGTCAACGAGAAATAGAGTCTAGAAAATTATGTCAAAATTAAGGGGGGAAATCACTCCCACGCTTCCTCTAATAAAGTGTCAAAACAGGATAACACCTTACCACCGTCTGTTTCCATATCACAGTAAACGGAAATGGGTGTCAACGTGTTGTCAGGATCGATCCAGTATTCCTTGTTTGCTAAAGCTTTCCCGCCACCACTGTCCCGGATGTCTTTACAAGATATACCGGGAATATGTCTGTTTGATCCTACAAGTGCTGAATAGGATTTGAAAATAATGAAATTAACCAACAGAAGTAAACAGAACAGAGTTAGAATGAAATAAGAATTGATTCAGTGGATTTTCCCTAGGCCTTCCTGTTTTCTTTCCTTCCGAAGTCTTTATTCCCTGCTAGCATAGTCTCATTTTCTTTTCTCTCGCTGGATCGGCGTTCGTGAGGAAAAGGAGACTCTGTACCGATCCGACACTTTCCTTGTTGCGCATGCGTGAGCGTTACTAGGCAACTAATATTGGGCTCATGAATGGTCAGCAGTTATGCTTCATCTCTTCATCTCCCTTTCTGTTTTTGGGAAGAAGAAATGGGACAATCGATCTATGAGCTCCAAATGTCGCCTTTACTTTGATTCAGATTGTTTCAGAATTTTTTCTGCCACTATACTTACTTTTGTATGGATTATCAAAATACAGCCAGTCCTTCACCGCCACGAAAAACGAAGGCCTTGCGTCCCGCGTCCTGTTATTAAACTCACAAACCGATTCATTTGCTTTAAAGTTGATGCTTTGGCAGTGTCCATCAGCCCTACAATTCTGAAAACATCTCATTAAATCGATTCCGGCGTCCCTCTTGAAGTCATGGCCAATAAGTTTGTTCCCCTTGACGGAATGCATTTGTAAACATTGGCCTACAGCCCTTGTTGCCCAGGATACCAAGAAGATTAGTTGAATAGAATACTAAGAAAGAAGAAAAAAAGACAAATAAATCATTAGCAGTAGCATTTCCTTTCTTTTTCGAATTTTCTTTGTGTAATTTTTTTTAAGGTTTGATAAGAACCGATGCAATTAATTGTGTTTTTGAAACATTTTCGATTCATTGAATTCTGTGTAAAGTGAAGGGGGTCTTGGCAATCATCTTTGACAACGGGGACAATTTTGTGCATCACATGAAAACATATTTCTTAAATAAAGAAAAGATGTCTTTTTCCTCGCCCTCAAACATAGCCTAATCGTCATGGTAACCTCTAGTGCTACGTTGTTTAGGAGGTTGTCAAACGTATCAATATAAAGGTACGGTAATACGAGCAACAAAATCGTGCAACTCTTCGCGCAACATTGTTGTGTTGCAAGTTGCAGAGCGAAGGTTGCTCGTATTACCACCCCGCGCGCCACAAATTTTCTTTGTTGCAAAGAGTAGAAAGAGCTTCTACATTGTGCGACAAAGTCGCGCAACAAAAATTAGGTTGGTAATACGAGCAGCATTTGCTCTGCAACTTGCAGCGCAGCAATGTTGTACGACAAGTTGCACGATTTTGTTGCTCGTATTACCGCACCTTAATTCAGGTGTCTAAGACTTTATGGCGTTACCATGTTATCTGAGCACGAAGAAGAGATGGGCTGCGAGTTGAGTACTGGGACAGAATGATGACACATCAGAAAAGGAGAAGGAAGAAAACCAAATCGAAAAAAAGTTGATGTATAATTTGAAGTGAATGATGTTTGTACAAGTGAGGCAAAACACAGGACAAGTGTTCCAAAGGTTCCTGAATAAATAAACCACTGTTACAAAAAACCAAAGCTTGAACGAAAATAAATAGTATCTACCGAGTACTGAAATACTATGTCTAGCAGGCATCATTAAGATGTGAAAAACGGCCAAGACAATGTCGAATCACGTCATAACGTTTGAAATATGGCAATATCCTCGCGATGTAAATTTTGGCCAGTTTTGACAGTAGCTTTATGATTCAATTGAGTTTAGCTTGTTATGGAGCTGCTGGCTCTAAACATGTATAGTAAATGTCCTTATTTCGTTAAGATAGCTTTACCTTAATTGAGTAGGAAATATCAACTTAAAGTTGATCACTAGTACAGCAATGGCGCAGCTCAACGGAGGTTGAACTGAAACCCTTTTAGCTGTACGTAACTTATCTAACAATCTATCTATGATGATGAAAATACTCTTTTAATTTATTTTGGTTTCACCTTATTGTTCTTCTGTTGTTGTTTTTATTCAATTGCTTGCTAGATACGGCTCAAATTCAATTCAATCTTGGCAAGAACGACTCAAAGTATATCGATCGATTCCCACGGGCACTATATGACGATATGAAGAAAACATTTAGGATTTCTAGATCATGACTCACTGTTCTGTTTGATTTAAAGTCAAAAACTGATATTTAGAAAACTGATCTAAAATATGGGTTCTTTCGTGCAGTTTCGGTAAAAAGATTTATTAGCCAAATCAAGAGTTTATTCATAACGTGAATGTTTATAATGAAGTGTTGTGAGAAAGATGAGAAAAAAGTCACTATGGAATAAACATTTGTACTTACCATTATATCCTGGAGATATTTTGCGGAAGAATCCAGAGCAGGAGCGTCCACTTTTTCACCGAGTCAAAATCAACAAATGTACAAGCCCAGGATTTGTCTTCCTTGCCTCGAAGAAGTGACGTCAGAGAGGGCACAGCTGAATCAACGCCAAGGAAAGTAATTTCAGCACGAGAAATTGACGAACTTTGCTTACTTTTCCTAGACAGTATGTCAACGCAGGTACTCTGATTATTGAATGAATGTTAGTTTAGCCAGCCAAATATTGAACAGCTGTAAAGAATCGGCTATCTCGATGTATATGTATGCTGCTAAATACTATGTTGTTGTACTATCCGATAGCTTTATGTTTGTAGATGCAATACTTTATTAACGAAGATATCTTTAATTAAAACAATACTGTCATGAGCCAAGTACTCCGAGATTTCAGGATCTTATACTGTGTACGAGTTTCAAGTTCAACTTTGAACGATACAGCCAATGAAGTCCTTTGTTCCTGACTGGCACTCAAAGACTCTTGGCATCGGGGTGTTTAGGGGCTTGCTTATGTACACAATCGGTTGTCACGATATTCAAAAACTTCAAACTACATTTAGGGTCCAAATCGCTTAGCAGTAAGGCTGAAAACTAAATCATATGACTCAGTCATGTGACAAGGCCTAACGCGTTTTGATCTTTTAATTTCTTGCTTGAAACCTCCTTTACTTTAGCGCATGCCTACGTTTACCTTTGCAGATCCGATAGAGGATAGATGAGCAAAGTGAGCAAAATTGTATTAGTTTTTTATATATTAGAACATAGTTACTCGAGGGAGATGGTTAGGAAACCTATTGTTATATGTCTTTGTTCACTTTTTTCAAGCGTGACCGTGCACAATCTTTTGT
>WUCR03223319.1:2905-14610 GCA_009858155.3 Phymanthus crucifer
AAATCTTTATCAGCTCATGCAGAACAGTCCTTCGTTCCTTTCTCTTTCTCTTTTCTTTTCTTTCTTTCTTTCTTTCTTTCTTTCCTTCTTTCTTTCTTTCTTTCTTTCTCTCTTGCACACACTCTTTCTTTCCTTCTTTTTACTTCGTTCTTCTGTATTTCTGATTACATATCTCTGAGTTTAACACTAAGCTTGGGCTCACTAAGTAGAACAACTAGAATACTGGTCAATTTACTCACTTAGTAATACTAGTGTTTATCAGTGGAGGTCGTTTTCTAGATTTGCTTCACGGTGGAGGTCTGAAGTATTTACTCTAAAGCAAAACTGCAAAGATATTTGATTCTTCCCCTGCTCTCCCACGTGGTTGTTTTAGCAGTAACATTTTTTTGATCGCTAAAAGATTCAGGAACTTTGACCAAAAATCAAGTTGATAGATTGTGAATAAGCTGAGCTCAGTAGATTGAAGACCTATAGACCAATTGAAGGGAACCGTATGAGGTTCCGCCCAGCAAACAATCTCAACAGATGACCCAACCTTTGGTTCGTGAAAATCTGGCACTTGACGAACTTACAACTGAAGCCCAATTTTCTTCAAAAAAAGAAACTAAAAAGTCAAAAAACTGGGACTCTTTTTCATCAAAAAATGTAGAATCAGATGTTGAGTTCATTTGTTGTAAACGTGAAAGGGACTTGTTGAGTTGGGTTAAATCAAACCCTTTTGTGTGAAGACTTGTTGTTAAAACTTTTCTTCAAAATATGATTGGATACATGAAGCTTTTTAAGGTCTCTTAATTTATTCCTTTGAGCTCAGTATTTCTTACAATCCAATTTTATTTGAGGAAAAAAATGATTTGCAGAGGTCTATGTGTTTGCTGTACTGAACTACTTAGTCGAACGTCGAGACATATGTTTTTTAAAGAAATATAAGTTAACTGCCGAGATAAAAAATCAGAAAAACTATTATGAAATGTTGTTTCTTGTAATTTAGTTATTCAGTGATTTCTCTTACTTCAAAGTCGAAGTAAGTAAATAGCAATAAACCACAAGGGAAAAATATTTAGGAAACTTTTACTGCTGAATAGAAAAATGAGATTGCGCTTTGGTGACATGGGTTGTTGACAAGATTGGATTTCGAACTTTGTTTAGATACCTGGTATATAAATATTGACCAGCATCACACAATAACGTTTCTTCTCTCTCGTTCTATCAGCACGTGGGTAAAAAGAATGATCTTTGGTGAGATTTTAGATAAACAATTTAGCAGAGTAATGCAAGATTTTCCTTCAAACACTTTGATATTCCTCAGCCTTTTTTAATGCACTAGCCCTCGTACATAGATATTTCTTAACAAAATTATTGCAACTGAACGAGAAAAATAAATCACAGACCAATGTTTCAAAATGTGGGATGAAATACAATGATAAAATCAATGTTATGAAACGTTTATCTTTAAATTACTCTTAACTCAGTTAATTATCTTTTTCAGAAACCTTTAATGAAGACGTTTTGTACCCTTCCTTCTAAAACGAATCAAACGAATTCAAATGAATTACCAAAGAAATTAAACGAACATAATCTATATATTCTAAGCTCAAAATTCCGGTGCTTCTCAAACGAAGTTAGCGATTTCTAGGATAGATATTATTTGTATGACCTGAGCTAAAACACGCCTCGCGCGATTGCAACACACAAAAATTTAGTGATGTTTTTCTTTAATGAAATTGCTTTTCGAAGCAGCATAATAGCAAATTCCAGTACAGTCATGACAGAGCATCGAAAACGATGGCGAAATTTAGAGGAAAATTATCAATATCACACAGCCACGCTAGTTTTCGACCTCACGTGTTGAAGTTCTTAGTCAACTGTAGTTTTACAACAAAACAAATCATCGGAGCATGAGAAATTCACTCACTGAAAGAAATAACAGACTCTTTTGTGTTTTCTTTTGTGTCAAATGAAATCTTAACCGAATGATGAGAAAAAACGCTCTGCTGCGCTTTGTGTGTGTGTACACTCCAGAAAAAGCTCTGAACCGCGAGAACGAAAATCTAGAATTTTGCTAAATTGGTCTCAAGAAGTCATTCGTCAGGAATTTGGCTTAGTGAAAACCTACTGAAAACATAGTCCAAAAGATCCTGATTCTTTTTCTAAAGACAAAAGAAAAATTCGATCAGCAAAAAGGCTAACGCTGTTTCACGCTTCGCTTAAAACGACACGAACACAAGGGATATTTTGGTAACAAAGCATTTCTTCCTCAAACAAAACGTACACAGAAAACACTATGAAACCGTTTCCCAAAGTCCAAATTGATTTTCTTCTGCCAAAGGTATACGTTTCTTTTTGATGAAATTAGTTTAATTGCGTCGAAATATTTCGAGAAATTCACTTAGAATAGCTAAATAATGGGGAAACACTGAAATCGACAAATATTTCTACTACGTAATCACACCTAAATGTCCTAACTCGATTACTCACCATTTCCATCGCAAACTCGCAAACCTTTTTTTAGCGCGCGCAGGGAGAAAAACCCATCGATTTTAAGCAAAATAATCGAAGTTTTCGCAAAACTCGAAAGAAAAGAACGATGGACTAGTCGATTAATGACCAAACTGGTGTTCTAAATGATACTATGGTGAAAACAACTGTAGCATATATCTCATAAATTAATAATTCGCTTGCGCTTTACAGACATCAAACCATATTCAAATCCTTTTTAAATGTATTTTATTTAACTTCATAACTTTTCTTACAAAGTTATGCTTCTTTTTGTCTTTACTTTAACGGGGCAATCTTAGCCACGGAATTTGCTCAATCTCTTTTTTTCCATTTTTCTTTATGTACAAACTTATTTCTTCTATTATATAAAGTCTTTCTGATCTATGAAACGAACGAATGCATGAAAAACGTCTCTTTTCCAGAAACTCGAAGCATAAAGCTTTCAAATATAAATGATATCTTCATAGAAGTTAAATTAACTGTTCATGAAATTAATTTATAGTCAATATATGTCCAAAGGATTAGCTATCCTATCGGCCATTGGGATGGCGCGATTTGATATGGCGATCGAGGTCTCTTCTTCTAACTAATACTTTACCGCAGTATTGGCATTTATAAGGGGTGTCCCCGACAGCATGGAGGCGTATGTGTTTGGCCATGTTGCTGGGATCTCCAAATCGTTTTTGACAATACTTGCATTTTAAGGGTTTATACCCCGTGTGGATTCTCATATGAATTTTGAGGCCATATTTTCTTGTATAGAGTTTACCACACAGTTCACAGAGGTAGCCCTTATTGACTTTCTTGGAGTTAAGATCGTTAATCATATCTTCGCTGCAGCCTGCTTTGTTTTTCTCTGGGATTAGACTCGGGCTTCCGCTCATGCTTGGGCCGGTATCTTGCGGCTGAGTGCTCGTTGGTGTAGGCAGGCGATTCATGTTTTGTTCACTGCCATTGAACATCATTGGACTGGGGAGGCCAACCGGTGGCTGGCCGTTCATGGCCGAAAACCCTTGGGGAAATCCGTACTTAAAAAACGGCATTCCTGATGGACTACAAAGTGGTGGTCGTGGCTGGAGCAGAAACGCGGGGTTCGATAGCACGTCCATTTGGTGCTGACTAAAGGAATCCTGCGAGAGGCTATATCGCATTCCACTCAGATCATTTAATAGAGGTCGTGATATAGAAGGGAAATCAGAGGTTGGAACTGTTCCAAGGTCTGGGCTTTTAAACCCATTGAAGCTTGTATTAAACTGTTGGTTCGCAGGTGGAATAAGAGGACTGTTCTTCATCGTTTCCTTCATCCCGAATGTGTCCGAGTTAAACGATGGTAGACTGACGGGCGTGAGAGGCGTGAGAACTGGTTGGAGTCTATCTGGGGACTTCACTGGATTGTGATGAGAATCGGAACCCGACGCCATGGAAAACGGCGGAGATGACTTCGGAGTTGAGTTCCCGTCGCTGCTCGTTTCGTGAATTCCTCGGGGAGATTCCTTCATAGTGAACTGATCATTGCTAAAACTGGACAGGAATGGAAACTGGTTCATGGCTAGTGGAAGATTGTTGAAGTTACTGAAGCCGTTCATGCTGTTGTAACTGTTCATTGAGTTGCCAAAACTCATCCCCCCGTTAGGGTTGAGCGCTTTGTTGGTTTCCTGCTCCGATAGTAAAGTTATGTGTGGTGAATCCGAAATTGTCATGAAATTACTGCTGCTGTGGCTTGTCCGTGAAATGTCTGACTCAGGCTTAATTCCCATTGTATCACTCACTGCTTTAGATACTTGTAGAACATCTGTTTCAGAATTAGGGCTGAGATAGAGAGTGCTCATATCCTCAAGTCCGGTTTCCAGCTTGACTGTGGTTCGTGTGTAGCAGTTGTGTAATGATGGCTTGTCAGTGGGGCAGTGGACGTCTTTATATGCCTTCACTGGCCTTGCTCGTCCTGCGCACTTAAAGATTATATGTGCTTTTAGAGTATTAGGAAACGTAAACACTTGCGTACACTGGCGACAAATAAATTGGTATTCACCTGTAGATGAAATGACAGGTGCAGATGAGTTACTTGACACGTGCAAAGCTAACGACCAATCAGCTGCTAGCCTGGCATGACGTCTCTGCGGCTGTCCTTTGACACGTGCAAAACGTCGAAATCGAGCTGCCTTCTCAACTGGCTTATTTAACTGAAATAATGCGACAACTCGAGCGCGAAACCTGATCAATATTCAACTGGATAATGCATTATTAAATACCCATGTTGTAATTACTCTCTAAATAATAGCCATCTAAAAGGATTTCGACGCCCGGATTTCTGATCAGATATCAGGATTTACGTTAGGGCCATTTCTGAGGGTTATTGTATCGAGAGGTTTCTAGGGGGTCTGTGTTACGGAATCTAATCGGTATTGGCTAAGGAATCTTTTGAAGAAGAGAATGCGACTGTCTTTTTGTGTCCGAACCCCGGGACTTGACATTTGCGGTTCACCACGAGGAAGAAGGATTCTTTTGTTATCTTCATTGTCTTCGAGACTAACCAATCAAACAGGGTGCCAATCCGAGGGATTTGGCTGAGATTGTTTTTAATAGTTGCTCGTTCGATGGCGGCCGGCCCTTGATGAATGATAAGCGAAGGCTTAAGGCATGGATAGATACGTACAGGGACTTGAACCAGGTTGTATGTATTGGAAAAAAATTAGATTTACTGGTGATAAACATGGTGAATATAGAGTGCCCACCTCGACTTGATCAAAACTCTCACTCTCTGCAGGTAACTTGCAAGGCTTGACTGGTTACCCACGTGACTTGGGAAGCCATTCAAGTGCATCGAATCATCATTAGGGCTTCACAAACCCCCGTTCAGAAACAATAATTGTATCACGCTTTCTACATATCTGATCCTGGCACGCGGTTGTCAAGGGCCTCTTCCTTTGTTTAGGAATGTATCTCAAGCCAACAGATGGACGTTGGCACTAAAAGTTTAGGGATTTAACTTTTTTCTGCTTGTAGGATTGCGGATCTGTTAACTCCCTCACTTCCGTAGACACACGCATCAAACTGTACTCTGTTTAGATTTTTCTACTAGTTAAATTATACTTAACCCTGGAAAAACTGGTGAACGTTTAGAGGTTTTCTCTTGTTCATTTCTGGTACCAGATTTAGTAAACTTTTTTCAATAAACTTTCAACTGGATTTTGCTTGGAATGAAAATTCAAATGGCTTTTTTTGGGATTGACTTTGAAATGGTTTTTTCTTGGAATGAGCTTTGAAATGGCTTTTCTTGGAACGAACATTGAGATGGCTTTTCTTGCAATAATCATTGAAATGGCTTTTCTTGCAATGAACCTTCAAATGGCTTTTGGAGCACTTGAGAGAGCACGGCTGCACGTGTTCCTTTGTTTGCCGTCGGAGTTCCGACACATCTAAGTCCGAGGGCTAATAGTCCTTTGTCATAGAAACATATTATGAGACTCTGTCAGGAAAAACTAAACAAAGGCGACAATTGTATACCGATTTAGACAGATTACGGCCAAGTGAGCAGCCCTCGAAAGCCGTCCTCGAAGAAGCAAAACATTGCATTTCAAATGGTTCAAAGTCTAGAAATCCCTTCGAAGCTAATTAGCAAGCGTTTTATTTGTTCAACAGGTGGTTTTCCTTTAATTTCAGCTTCAATGACACAAAGTTTTCTGCAAGTGACAATTGATTTGTTGAGATAATCCGCAAACACTAACCAACTTCGAGATTTGTTCTTAGTTCAAAGAATTTTTTTGCACTTTTTCTTCTCCGATTCAATAATGGTGGACTGCGGGTCAAGGTTGTGTTTGCCCGTTTTAAAGTACCGTTTCACATAGGACATTTTGCACAGCTGCACTGTCTTAATTGAATAAACTTAACTCAAAACATGATGACAAAGACTAGTCGGATACAGCATCGCAATATTTTCACTTCTCTTCAATCCATTCAACATCAAATATATGCTAACAACTCCCCTCTCTCTCTCTCTTCTCAATTGTCAACTATACAAATTGTTCTCCTCGTTAAAGTTTCGTCGACATCGCTTTTTGTTTTTTTCTGATGAACTACCCGTTCAAATCAAAGCTATAACCAGAAGCACTCTTAAGCAAAATTATGTTATTAATTTTCAAATTCTAATTTAGCACTGAATTCAAAAAATATTTTATAATGATGTCTTTGGATAATTTTAATTTTTTAATCTTGAAATTATGTTTTTTTACCATTTTCAATGAGGCTTTTTGATATTTTTTATTGTCGTTGAAGTTGTTCAAGAATACACTCTCAATTTTGCAAAATTCTTAGTCTGTCGTTTTCGTACAAACTCCTTCGAGGAGTTCGTAGGTGGGGCTCTGCCTCATGTGCCTTCATGCGCTAAGTACCAACTGAACTAGACCTCCCTACAGGGCTTGCAAAATATATTTTGTTCGGTTCGAGTTTCCCGGGAATAATTCTCAAGGGTTCTACCAGTTATCCATTGGTCCGTCTATTCCACTACACGCGACAGTGTTTAGCCGGACCGTGGTTCAGTGAAATATGAAGATAAGAGAATACCCGCCAGGGTCAATCTAAACAGCCCTGGTTTTAAACTTTAAAGCCAGAAATCTTCGACCTTGCGAATGGAACCTGCGTCGACATTTCACTCGTGAACACAGCTTGAATTTCAACATAGATAGTTTTTGAGTATACATGAGCTATGTTTATTAAACATTTCTTGAGTTACGAGTCTATCGTGGGGGTTATCGCTATCGACAAGCGATAGGAGGATTAGCCCCATTCAGTCATAAGCTATCAGACAAGATAATCAGGATTTTACATTGAAACAGGTTATTTATTCAGTGATTTTTTCATGTCTTTCTTGTAATAGGACAGTTCTTATTTTTTAATGAAAATTGGTTGAAATTCTACCAAAACCTTCCTAGTAAGAAATCCGAAAACTAAACTTAAAGTCAATTAACACTGTTTTTTTTCAATTTTCTTGAAATGTTTCACTTAATTAAGAAAGCCAATTCAGTGTTGACTCATTAAAGGACCGTTTAGGTAGCCATCAGAAGCCATCACGATGCTTCAACGCTGCAAAACCATTTGATTGTTCAAAAAACCCAATCGAGTGCTTGCAGCTGAAAAGCCACTTCAGTGCCAACTCATTACATGGTCATTAAAAGCCATCCTGATGCTTGTTGAAAAAATCTCTAGAATGCTTGCAATCTTAAAAAAGCCATTTGAGTGCACTAATGAAAAGTTAAACTACCTCAAACAAGCATATGTTTTTTTACAATTTTCATTTAAAAGAAGAATGAAATATATTTACGAACTAAGTCACTGGTGATAAATAGTTCTCGTTTATACAAAGAAATTTGTAATTTATTACCATGTGCGCGGAGATATAATTGCCGGCTTTCAACAAATTTGTTGTGCAATCACGTAGGTTCATTACTGAGATTGCACAAATCAAACCATTTAAATGCTAGCAGACGGGAAGCCATTGAAATGCCTGGGGAAGAAAGGCGTAAAAAACATTTTTGATGCCCCACCTAATCGGCCATTGCCATTTGATTGCTTACAAGCCAAAGGCCATTTCAATGTGTTTGGTGTGTGTGTATCAAAAACAAAGCCATTCAAGCAAAAGTTCAAAAGGACAAATTTTTTTGACTTGACAAAGATTTTGAAAATTATTTTCAATTTGAAGAGTATTCACTTGGCGTATTCATGTCACAGACTTGACTGTTTGGTTTGCTAAACATTTGTTTGATTATCAAATTTGTTGGCTTGTTCATTGCATTTGAGAACAAGGGATGGCATTGTGGTCGGAGAATAGGAGTATTGCAACACGCATTCGTGGGATTGTATTATTCGCTTTGTCAACGAAAAGCATTGTGAATTTGTAAAGACACCACATTGCATGTGTGGTAAGCATTCTCATGCATTCTTTCATTCATTTATCATTGGCAATGAGTAGCATTCGAATGCCGGTTGCGTGGGAATCATCCAAATGGCTTTCTGCCCGAAGCACTGAAATGGCTTCTGTTTTTCAAGAAAAAGCGTCGAAATGGTTTTCGTCTTAGAAACTTTTGAGATGGTTTCCCGACTAAGAAGGCATGAAAATGGCTTTCTGAGGCAGTTAAATGGCTTCCTAAATGAAGAAGCATCCGTCTTAGAAACCATAGAGATTTCCGGACTATTCCACTTGAAGCCCATGCCCGTCGTCTCCTGCCTTCCTGAATGATCTCCGGTCTACTTCGCGACAGATTGCATCATAAGCATTCAAATGTCTTTTTTGACTCATTGGCGTGCTAATGACACAAATGACAATGTAAACCCAGGTCTTTCTTGTGCCATAGAAAAAAAGTAATGTGTTCAGAATGCAATCAGCTAGGTCGATAAACACATTTTTAACAATAGAATTAAGCCTTCAGATACTCAATCAAGTACATGTTAGTCTACCCTTGAGGCAAGTTCTTATCTACTCCATACTAATAACACCATAAAAAGGTTGTCCACTGCGAACTCCCTCGCCCGAGTACTCGACTTGTTAAAATATTGACATAAGCTTATAGTCTAGGTGTGATATATTTGAAGACAAACCGTATTAGGAGGGATTAGAGTGACAGAATAAATGAATTAATAAATTGGAAGATCCCAGCTTTTGCCCAGTAACGCATTGTAATAATCAAGAGGACAATGCAGTTATCTGACCAGCTACTCCAAATCTTTTCATCACATGAGGGCGGTTGTACATGGCGTAATTGATGCCTATATCGTGATTTGGTTCCTGGATCAAATTAGGGTTTGTTGGTTTACTCTAGTTGTGTGTTTTTCTATCTGTCTCGATCTTTTATATGAGTCTGTCAAGACGTACATCATTGCATAATTATTGAATCGGATAGAACTTCTGATGCGCTCATTTTTTACGATAGTTTATGACTGTTCACACATTTTTCTTTCTTAATATCAATTTTTAAAATGGTGGTAACAAATCTTAATTATCTTTAAAGATATAAATGATAATATGATTGATGTAAAAATGCTGAAGTTGCAGCCAGGATTCATATTAAGAAATATATAATTAGTTGACTCTGGCTAAATTTAAACAATATTATCAGACGTTTCGGTCTGGGCTCAGACCTTCATCAGTGATGGAAACAAAGTGACAAACGTTATGACATCATAAAGTATTGCGCGCAGATTTGAATTAAGTTGAAGCGCGCGCTGTTCTAGAATTTACAATCGCTTTATAGAAACTGGGAATTTGAACATGATCATTGCCCGAGTTCTTATCGAGTTCAGAGTGCCATGCTTCTAGAAATAAGCGTTTGTGCCAATTCCCTTCCCTGTCTACAACCTTAGCTGTGTCAAAACTAAACTCATGGCCTTTGTTGTTGGCATGTTGAGCAACTTTTGAAGTTGGTTGATTGTTAACTACTGCTCTTCTATGTTCTTGTATGATTGATGTTTTGAGTAGAACATCTTTTTCATACTGTCTTGTATAATTCGCCATTGCCTAGTTTTTTTCTTATTTTTCTTATAAACTTTTGATCAAAAATATATTCTTCATCATGAACTATACATAGAATAATTTCCCCTTATTTGGAACAAAAATCTTTTTAACCAATGCGTAGTTCTCCGTTTTCCTAATAAATGCTGTTAGATCTTCAGTGATACTTTACCAAAAGGATACTCCGATCAAGATAAAAAAGAGTGCGAATCAAAAGTATGCACTAAAAACTCGCGCTGAGTTAAGTTAATTAAAATCAGAGTTAATTGTTCATTACTTTTAACGAAGCTTAATCAATATATAATTGTTATTGTGAAAAAGATAGAAGCCCAAAACGAAAACATGGGATTGTTTCGTCGGTGAAATACTCGTCAAAAACAACGCTACGTTTCACACCGTGGACTTTACAGAGTAAAAATGCGAATTGGAAATTATTCGTTTGAAAATTTTACTCAGTGAAACTTGTTTTACGAATGAAAAACAAAACTGTTATCCATTCTCTCGTGTTGTTGCACCATTATCTCCCCTTTGTCAATAGTTTAGCCATTAGGGTTGTGTTTGCTGTCATTTAGATGATAGTTATATTCGCTCATATGCCGTTCACTGGTCAATGAACTCTCGCACGATGCTCGTGGTTCTTAAGTCAACAAGACCATTATTAACCTCTTCTTCTGTCCACGCCTCTTCCCCACAGCTGCGGTATTATACTAATTGTTCTACCTCCTGATTACGTTGGCCAAAATACTTTGAGGTGTTTTTAGTTTTCAGTACGTTTCTTAGTACCTTTTTAAGTTATAACTAAATAGCAGAACTAAATATTAAACAACTAAGCACGTTAAACTAAGTCTATAAAACTTGATGAGTAACTTTAATTCAATTGCCCCTAAGAATTGTAAACTCGCTTGACATTCCAAAGGTATCCCGCGGGATTGATCACTGTTCCTAAAGTTCACTGTATGATAACCTCAAACATAATGCAGGTACTTTGTAGCAGAATACCTCTAAAATAAACTCCATAAATGATAAAAAAATACTGGAAAAACAATAGACTTCATTGGCTTATTTAAATTTATTATTAAGATTTGACTCAAACCTTCCCATGAACCTTATGGTGCGTGCTATATTCTTGGGTTGCAAGCTGCAAAACCGATGGTGTGTTAAACCTTGGTGAAGATGATATTATTGCAGTAGTTTTATTTGTGTTAAGTGAGCATGCGCGAATAAGAAAGTAATAGAAAGAAAAAGAAAAAAGGGAGGAAGAAAGGAAAGAATAACGAAAGAAAAGAAAAAGGAAAGAAAGAAAGAAAGAAACAATGCTGGACACAAAATGCTGGTGAACCTGCTACAATTGGCAACGAAAAAATTGGCGGGAAAGCCTACACCACTTCACCGACATCACCGCCCTCCTAGGGTACGTGAAATCGATCGCACTATTACTGGTTTCGGCGGGTTTTAATACTGATAGATACTGATAGATACTGATAGATACTGGTAGATAACGTTGACCTTTTCGACTTTTAGCTTTATTTTCGAGATGATTTCAATAGTGAGTATTATCAGTATTTCTGCGCAGTGACAAATAAAGTCTTCGGCAGAAGAGAACCTAAGTTTGGATTAGATTGGACTCGTAATTGGATCTATAAACGTATATAGTGTTGGTCACATATTTTTAGGTGAGGTTTTGGTGATATTAATGCAGGGTAAACTG
>WUCR03224082.1:7559-18388 GCA_009858155.3 Phymanthus crucifer
CAACGATTCTTTTTTACAAATACCCTAGTAATATGTCAATTGTACGTACAAAGAAAAAAGCAGTTCTTTATTATAGCCAAGTAGAAGGATGACTAGTGGAAGGGCCTTGCTAAAGACGATAGAACAGCACGCAAAAAAACTTCTCTGTAAGCCCTATTTTAGATCTTATCAGCCCTCTTTAACAACATAATTGATAATTTACCGACTTCCCCTTGTTTTGAGTTCTACCTGTTTATTCCGTGAGAAATTATTTACTCATTTGTCATGGTAAATCTTGCAGATCTTATCTTTGTATCACGAGAGGTCTTCACAATGGTCTTTGGCAAACTTGCGGTACACCAACTGTATACACACGTGCACGGGTATGCTTTAACTAGCTGGCCGCTGTACAAACTTAGTTCACAATAGATTTTTTTCAGCAAAAACTGTTTGGTAAAGATGGCGAAAAAGCCTTGCAATTTCGGGAAGCTCACACCTAGATCGTAAGGACAGTACACCTACGCCTTTCGTACAAATCCGTGGGTGCTGCTTTCTGTTGATTCCGTCCTGTTTTAGAAACGTTCCATTAATACAATTTGAATGGCTGAAATTTCTTAAAAAGATAAAATCAGAGGAAATTTCAAATTTTACTTGAATTCGAGTTTTTCAATCAAGAAAACTACCGTTTTGAGAACAAAGGAAATCGGCTTGTTTTTTTGCACAAAACGTTTTTTTTTGCTTGTGTAATAGAGTTTGTGATTGTTCTGTTCTCAATGAGCTGCGCGTTCTAGCTTTTGTTAGATCCAAACACAAATCCTAAACTGTTTTGACTGCCTGGAGGAACCATGGTCTGCGGAACACGAATGTGTGTTTTCAATCCCTTCGATCTATAGCGTGAACCTTAGCGAGACAAAGGACTGACTGACGCAGGTCCAACGAGTGTGTTATCGAAGACTTGTCTACAACAATGTATGTTTTAGTAAAATGTTTCTCAAGCAACAATAGGTTGTTTGATGGCATTCTTGGGAACATGCGTGTTTGGGTGGCACACAGCTTGTCATTGCGGCTTGAAGCGCGGGAGATCCATTCCGGATCATCCACACACGTACTAACTACCACTCTAAAAGCTTAAGACCTCCTAGATAGAAAGGGTTTTTAAATCACAATTAGGTGTACTTAGTTTTAATTCCAATTCCAATCATTCTCATCACACACCCGGGGAATAGTATTTATTATACACCCAACGTTTCACACAAACCGTAAAATCCTTCTAATTTGTGCAATTCAGATTCTTTGATAAGGTGCTCTGTAACTGGGTGACTCAGGTTCGCTTATTAAAAGTCGGTCAAAAATAACTTTCAACTTTCTAAGCAATGTAATCATTGTGATAACCACGAGGATTTTTGATAGCAGTGTTGCCTGCCCTCTCGGAACGCTTAGCTTCTTTTCGCTCATAACTTATTATACTTGTATAACCATGTTAGTTTTACGTTTTTTTATCCAGATTTTTCGATCCGTATGGTTAAATGAACGTATTCTAGATTGTATCCCTTCTTGGATTCTAAGAATTTTCTCGAGTTTTTAAATTCACCCGGAATGATTTCTAAGAAGCGCGTCTAAGATGAACCGGGATTTTTCTTAAAACCCAACTTACCCTTGCTCGTAGTCTTCTTCTCTTGTCGATGCACAGGTAAAACTTCGTGGCTGCTCCACGGATTCGAACCCGTCCAAAATTATCCGACTCGATAATCAGTTTTGCTGTTGAGAAAAATAAATAAGTAAAGTCGTACTGAGTCTTTAATGAAGATAGAAGATGAATAATTATAAAATACTTATTTATTGTCCTAGCATTGTCAATAGTGTTCTGTGTAATCTTGGTGTGAAAATACATGGATTATTCTTAGATGTTTGGTACACTAAGGACAAGGTGGTCCTCGTGTGAACGGACAAATTAGACACTATTAATCTCGTTAAAAGGCTTTCCTTATTAAGTATACTAAGGTCCCAAGAATTTACTTCCATAATGTGCCCAAACTATTTTTACTTGAGTCATGCTATGTTACATGCCGAGAACATGAGAAATTTTGAAAAGCATTTGAAAAGTCGTACAACGACAGAGGAGTAAAACTTCCATGTAGTTTAAGTTGCTAAGAAACGGTAAAAATGTTGGAAGGTGAACATTTAAACCATGTATACACTCAAATCATTTATTTTCAGTTCCGTACTTAAACGATATCTTCGCATTATGACATTTTTGATTCTTGGTCTCATGAAACGTTTGAGAAAGCCTTCTTTGAGCATTATTTTGTTCAATACCGAGTGTCCTTCTTATTCCATAGTCATTCTTGGACATCTGCAGAGGTTTCGTTAGGTAATAGGATCATATCTTATATCATGAGGTTAGCATAAGATAGCTTTTTCCCCCAATGTTGTGATCGATCTTTCAAATCAATGGTTTCCCCTGCTGTGAGATGTTCTTATGAAGATCAAAATATTTTCACGCTATGATATAAATGTTTGGACGTTGAGCTTTTGTTCCAGAGAGCAGCGTGCTTTTCTCTGCTCTCAGTTTGCCAAAAATAAGGCATTCATTATGTACGAGAAATAACAACAAATGTTAACAAGCCCCAACAAAGTTAACCAGCAATTTGAAATTGAACTTCACGCGTATTTTAACCACGTCTATTGAAAAACCGTTTATCGAAGATAAGAATCTAGGATAATTGAATCAATTTAACGTGATTGTTTCAAGAAAGTCTTGGTGAAGTTTTCAATAGTTAGGATAGTGATTAAGGTAATTAACCGATTGTCTGGTTGGCTATTCCACGTAGTAACTCATCAGTTATCGTTTAGGGACTTTGAACATCATCTTCAGACAACATCTTCAATTATACGCAACGATGACAATTACAATGAAAGCATTTCGCAAATGGTTGGGTCACAATTCAGTAGGCAATCCTCCTATAACTGGATTTTTTCTCGTGTAAAACCGAGATCCATGACATGGATTGACTTCAGAATTCATCCTTGGAGTTAAAGACCCGAGTTATAGAATTCGGCTGGCGGATTATCTCATTATAAGACCGAACTGTTAGCTTTGTGATGGTTGATTAACCGTCTTTCAAAACACTCTAGAACGTGTTTCGAAATGATTTACTCATAATGTAAGCCAATAATCTCAGAGCTTCAAACCAAATTTACTTACTTCCTATTGATGGTTTTGGTGCGAGTATTGACAGCGAAAGCCTCGTCTGTTTGGATATTGGATGTGATGAGAGCAATCGATTCGGTTGTCAAATGAACTAGGCTTAGATTATGGCACCTTTTGGAAAGTTAATCTAGTGTGTGAGATTAAGAAAGCGTTGGACAAGTGCTTGCTATGAAAAGTCGTCAGAAATTACTAGAACGATGATTTCATGCTTTTGACCTTGTCAACGAGATAATAAATGCATAACGATCTTCTGGCTTGTGATTTTTCAACGCCGATTCATTCTTTTTTCAAAGCGTAAATTTGTTGCTGCAACGATCAACCTATAGATATTGACATTTTTTTTGGTTCGTTTCTTTTTTGCTATGCAACCGTTCTTCGTGCTAAAAATAATTTGGTTCTGGGGCAACCATACGAGTGAGTGGCATCGCCACAGCCTTGGGTCTTAACGTCAAACTCAGTATTGTCCCTTTGTCAATTTTCTCAAATTATCATTTGGGTCGTTTGGACTAGCGTTGAGTAACTTGCGGAAGTCGGGGCCAAACGTCTTCGTTGGAGGTGTCGGTTGCTATCAAGTAAAAATGGATGAAACGTGTAATCTTATGTTCGCTAACTCGTTAGTGATGCTCTGCTCGCGCGATTTGTTTTAGGGTTCTTGTCGGTAAGCCAGAAATTCTTTGCATCTCATTTCTTTTACAAAAAGTAAACAGAAAACAGATCACTTTGATGAATGACAGATAAATACTTCGGCCTTCAAACAGATTTAGGACCTAATTTTACTTTCAACGTTTGGGTCCTATTTGGCTCCTAGTAACCAAACCATCGCTCAAACAATCATAAAACTCCAGTTTTCATGACTCGTTCATCACGAACAAAACACAGGATATCTATTCTCAAGAGTTCTTATCGAAAGGCAATGTAAACTGGAATGCGCCTGACAAAAGAGGCTGTCATATCCGATCCTTTTTTGACATAACTAAACTTTTATTCCGCGCGAATTTCATTCCATTTAACGAGTGCTTCCCTATAGGCGATTTCCCGAGTATCTAGTGAGGATATTGGTCGAAGATCTAGATTAGTAGACCATGAATAATACTCTTTTAAGGCAGCCGAAGAGTTTGATATATCATCTGTAAACACAGGTACGGAGCAAACAGACAAAGGATTACCATAGTAGAAGTTCATTGGTTTTTGTTTTCATTCAAAAACCGCGGCTAAGACCTTTGCTTCTGGTTGTGTTTACGACACTCTGGTATTTCAGCGACTCGTTTGCCTAGACCTCCACTTACACACTTAATAGATTCGTTATGGGAGGCTCTCGTAATGCCGATTAGTCATGCTAGGGTCATGCAAGGACACCCTGAATATCATCGGCTTTAGGAAATTTCACACATGTACCGCGATGACTACGGAGAACTCACAGAAGCATATCGATCCATAATAACAATTTTTCATCACAAAGATATTATTCCAAGTTGAAACTTACCATATTTATCGCCATCTTTTCCCATGGCATCGATTTTTCGACTGGGAAGAATCCTTATATGATCTCCACTATTTCTTGAATAAAGTTGAGTTTCTCTTCGAAATGGCAGACTGATTGAGTCACTTTCTTCTCTCCCTCTTTGATACATCGGATAAAAAACTTTTGCGTTCAGGATCTGAAACAAAAACAGCCATAAACTCTGAGTTTTGCCACGCACCAGCGATAACTCACGCACATGGACGTACAAGTGAAATTCAACATGAAAAAAAATCCAACATTTTTGAAGATAAGATCTCGAGTTATGACGAGAAGTTTGTTCATTTCCCTACCTCATTCATATCCAATTTTTTCTCGAAAGAATCTTGTACGAAAATGCTGATTGGTGAGAAAACAGAGAAAAGTAAATTGTTAGTTCTTCGGCCATTTGATGTACTTTCGCGAGCCCGAAGTGAGAAAAACTGTTGGCAGCCCTTAGGAAGGCGACTGTAATCTCCAATAATGATTATAATACATTAAATCATCTTAGATTAAGCGACTCTCAATTATGAAAAGAAAGGTCCCAGCTAGAAGAGTTTTCTGTACCTTAGTAGCACCAAGAGTGGCAGCCAGGTGATCCTCATGATGCGACTCGTTCAAGTCAAATGTGCACTCGACTATTTTCGTGTCCTTTTATCTTGCGTCATTTAAAACTTCACCCACTCTCCCCGTGCCGCGCGCAGCGTGAGACGAGGGGTGACAAATACACCAAACACAATCGACAAGGAAGTGTTAACGGAAATGTACTACATCACCCAATCCGAAGCCGGCTAGAGAGAGTGGAGCCACCAGTTTGGAGCGGCGAGGTTCGAGTTGTGGAGGACGTTACGTCCACTTGATTTGGTGAATCACGGTTGTGTATGAGTTATTCAAGGCTAACCCGATGGGAACCACGAGAGGTGTGTCGAGTAAAACAATTGACTGCAAATGTAATTAAGATGGTTATCAATATCTTTATCACCCGTCGTGGCGAGGTTGACCTCTCGAGGTGTCAATTTGCGCTTTTCACGCCTTAATTAAATTTTAAATGTGAAATCGTTCCTCTTAGCGTAAGGGAAGCGCTTGATGGCTGTTTAGGACCCAGGACTCAGACTTTCTGGCTCGTTAGGGCTTAGGTTCACGGCCAAAAAACACGGATCGGTGTCCCAGGAGGCGACAAGATACTCCAACATGGAACTTTGAAGTAAACCACAAACTGAGATTCCATTGGTCTCGCCCAACGTCCCGTACGAGCACCAGATCGATTAAATCAAGTCGGTAATTGGTCTGAGGGAACAATATGTCAATAAAAATATTCTATAGATAATGAGTTAAGAATCCGGGATGACAATTCCATAAAACTACAGGCTAAACGGATGTTTAGAAAATCTGATAACCTGGAAGATTAGGATAGTTTGAAGAGGTCGTAAAGATCACTGATATCTGGCTTATGCGTCGTGTCTACACTTTACTTGCACGCAAGAGAAAAGCCATTAGCAGAATATTGTTCCATGCAATAACATCTTTCATGTCCTTATTGGATATGTATGGCGTGAAAAAAATTAATCTATCTATCAATGTATGTATACGAGCCATTGTTTTGGTATGTACGTGCAAAAAGGAGAGTGTTAGTCGCTTTAGGTCTTCCAGTCATTGATCAGCTCAGTTGAGTGATAGCCACAGCTCATCCACAAAACATACCGCCAACCAAAGCAACTGAACTGTATCCAACAAACACATTCAAATAGTGATCTAATGATTGTCAGTCAATAATGCATAAAACCAGCGATTATTTTGAGTAAACATGTAGCAATTATAAGTCAGGAATCCAAAATTTTCTCCCTGTCCTTTATTTACATAATAAGTGGTCGAGCAATGGATCTGCTTCTAGCTCACATTCCTGGAGTCGAAAATCGTGCAGGAGTTACCGCAGTTTGAGCAGGTGCAGGTATGTCTTCGCGACTCGCATTATTCAGTTGACAGCGTTGGCAGGGCTTTATCAGACAAGCACAAACTAGATCCTCAAGAACTTAAGGAATTTTCTATTTTCTGCAAAGCACTGACACTCTGTTCTATAATAAGAGGCATCACTTACTGTGATAAGCCTTCAAATTTACGAGACGTTTATGGAGGACGCCTACGCAATACTCCTGTCATTGCCAGTTGACGTTCGGAACAATGCTTCCTCGGACTTTGACTCTACAATGCCGAAATATTCCAAACGCTCTTGCAATTTCAACAAGGATATCCCTTCGCTTTGTCTGCACAAATATTGGGTTTTTTCCCCCGAGTGTACTGTAAATTTGATGTAATCGTTTCGATTCTTTACGCCGCTTTCGGCTCGACCTGCACCGCCTCATTTTCATCGGAAGTGACATTACGTCATCTATACAAGCCCTTTGATTAACCGATGCGAAATCTTTGCATTGAATTCTCTGATTTGTTCGGCAACACCTTCAGAAAACCTCAAAAAATGTTCCTACAACTCTTTTATGATGAAACCTTTTCAGATCACGATGGATTTTAAGGTTTCGGAGGATAAGAAAAGCAAGTCAGACAGGGGAATGACGTTTGGTAATCTTCTTTACTCTAAATTGTTTTGCACTACTTTGCTTTCGCAAGTGAGAGTCGTCGAACAAAATAAAACCAATAAAGAAAAACAAGCGAAACACGAGAGGTATATGAGCCATTGTGGTTTGATATAATCCTTTTCTTCATCTACTTAGCTCATTATTTACACCCTTTACATATAACCCCTAACCCTGGCCATGGCGGGTCTCTTCAACTAGCTACTTTGTCTTGCAGGATTCTATATTTTGTGTATCGAGTCAACTTTCATAATTCATGTTTCTGAAGACTTCAGAAAACAATTTAGAAGCAAATCACCAATCATTCTAGAACTGCCTTTCTATTTTACTCTTTACGAATGCCTCGCTTTAAAAATCAATTTGATTTACTAATGCACATTTAGCTATAAAACCATTTCAAACAACACGTTCCCGGTTGTGCGAAATTGTTGGCAGTTTGCAGACGCTCCTCTTCTAGTACTTTTCAAAGTTATTCCTTTTTAAAAAAGTTTTCCTTCCAAATTTCGGGACGTTTATTATTATTAATCACCTATCATTGTGTTTGTAGTATCTGTGATCCCTAAAAAGATCCCGATTGTGTGACATGGGACCTTGCCAATCGTCGGACATTCAGTTTATTGGAATGTAGGATTTTGACACTTTGATTTACGAGACAAAATGTCAAATCGAAATTCACCCATCACAAAGAAAATTCAATCGTACACTTTTATGATTAAAGGGTTGCGCAAAATCCATTAACTAAGTCAATGTTTCCAAATATATAAGAATACACAATGCACCTACTCGCTTGTACGTCTCGTAAAAGAGCTATCAAAGATAGATTGCTAAGTAGCTGGGATCTTTCAGCCGTTCTATCATGATCACTTAGATATCTATCCCGCAGATGCTAATCGCTACAAATCAAAATACTTGTCTATACTCTAAACTCGACCTTATGGCGCTGTCATATCGTAAAGCTGTCGACAAAACCCTTCAGGAGAACGCAAATCTAACCCTGCTCAAAACCACGCAAATCAGACTAGACTTTTCAACACCGTTCAACAGACAAATATCCGTGCCTTGATAAGTTTGGATGGCGAGTAAATTTCCCGAAAATTACTGGACGTTTTCCGGCTGAAACGATATGGATCTACGTAGTTACCGGCCTTAAGTCATCCTGGGTGTAGTTGTATTACAAAGTATACTGAAACGGGTCAGTAGGCAGATTATGAATGATTAGATAATGGTGTTTGTTCTTATTAGTGTTTTATTGCCTTATTCTCGTCCTCTGAGACGGGCACCAAAGGGAAGTGTATGGAATAGCAGTGGGTTGGAAGGGGTAGAGCTTGTAATGGTTTTGAAAATGTGGCAGAATCTTGGGCCATTTTCCCTTGTCAAGGCCCGTTTACACTTGCGATTTTAACTGCGATTTTCGTAACGATTTTCAAAAATATTACGAATTTTGTCCTATTCTTCCAATTATCTGTTTAGATAATATTGGTGTCCTGAATAAATCTTTTCAAGCAAATTCTTTACCATTTTTTTACTATGACCAAAGTCGCCACGGAAATCGCAGTCCAAATCGCCGCAAAACTCGCACGTGTAAACGGGCGTTCGTGTCTTTTCCTCGGGAGGTTTGATTGCTATGAAGTAAAAACATTTTGAACAGATTACGTTTAATTCTCCACTTTTGTACTGATTGTACTTTTTGAACAGTACATCGTTCATCACAATCCGAAAGGAGTTAATAACTGATCATCTACTGTTTGATATCAATAAAGAAGACCTATTTATTATTGAACCCTTCGAACTATCAGATAAGAACATAACAGATCAATAAACTGAAAAGGTAGGGTTAAGTTCATTGCGCATTAAAAAGATTAAGCAAATGAAAACAAGCGATGCACAGTAGGCTAACACAAACGGCGACCCGAAGACTACCGAACTTTATTGACTTCACTTTAGGTGAACAGACTTCGATGGCACCGGCCTTCTCATTTGTCAATGCCCCTGGCTGCTAACAGAAGCTAGAAAATATATCTTGCCCTTCTCACCAAGCAGTCGGTCTTTCCGGTTCTCACCAAGACTCAAGTCAAGCGTCTAGTCTTCTTTCTTCATGAAACGTTGCTCCAGTCAAAACTGCTTGGAGACACTGTTTTCTGTAGGTATCCATTACATCTTATCGATGGCGTCCCCCAGGATTCTAGGCGCCATCCTTCGCAGTTGGAAAATAGGTCAAGAGTATTTCGTTACAGGTGCATTTTTGTGATTGAAATTCTTGCTTGCGTAAATGAGGATCTCTTGAGAAATCTCCGTAAAGCGCGGGCTTCCAAAGCACGCTCTCTTTCATGAAAAAGGGTTATAGTTTAGCTCCAGGACCTTACATAAAACTTAAGAAGGAAAGAGAGGGATTTGGAGTGAATTCATATACGAGATCATTGGAAAGATGTTCCTTTTGAAATATCAGTTGATTGGAACCTGATATCCTCAATTTAAGAATTAAAGTACATCACTAAATGTTGTATCAATCGTTAACATCCAGGACTAATCCCCATGAGAAAAAATCAACCCGAACCTTCTCATGCGCGAGAATGGATAACATTTTACTAACACCGCTACCATCTTCTGCGACTTAGATTCTGAGAACTAGATACTTGATTTAGCAATAGTGTTGATATGTTCCAGTGAACTTAGATGTGCGATTAGGGAGTATGGAAGATATTTTGGATGTCGTTTATCTCCAATTTGAGCCAAGTGGCGGGGCTGAGGACAGATCATTGTTCATAACAGAGGGGGCGTGACACTTTAATTGACTCGTAGTTCTACCATGAAAGACAACTAACTCATATAGTACTTCTATTGTTACACCCTCAAGTGTGTTAAAATAACAATATAGCACGCTATTATAGCTGGTTATAAATTTATTGACTCGTCCTCTAACACGACATCTAGATTATACTACCAGTTTCAATTCTAACAATATTACACGCTATTGGACCTCACTAGGATAATGTCTTTACGCTTTCAGAGACAGTATATTGGCATGCTGGAGCTGCCAAATTTGCAGACATACGTTATCAGAAAACACGAGCGTATCGCTCTTTATTTCACGAACGATCTATCGCTTGTCATTTGGCTTATAAGGCACGCTATTATGAACGTGTTAAATGCTTTAGCACCAAATTTAATATATACTTCTATATCGATCAATCTTGAGGGGTATACTTCACTGGCATGCGTCTACTTGGCGTTTTCGATAACCCTGACCACGTTTGGCTTTGAAAATCGCTTGTTGGAATGTTTATTTTAAAAGTTTAGGAACACCATAAAATTCCGTTTATTTGGCATCGTGAACTTTGTGCAACCACAACTTCTCGTTTGCCAATAGCGGGCTAGATGTTTGTTAGGAAAGCATCCCGTCGCAGCTGATGAGTCGTTAGCGAGTTGGAGACAGATTTTCGTTCAGGTCAAGCAGTTGATTTGTTTGAGTTATCACTTAAGGCTTGAAATGAGTTTCCTCTTATGGCGAACTCTGCTCAACTGTTAGTTAAAATATCAGCAGAATCTCTCTCTC
>WUCR03224083.1:0-14590 GCA_009858155.3 Phymanthus crucifer
TGATTTGTGAAGTCGAGTAATGAAAATACGCCATGAATAGATTTATTACAAGCAAAAGTACCGGCGTTCTCTGCGGTTTTGTCTTGTTGCTTGAGCCTCTTGGTTGCGACGTTTTTTGAAATAGGTAATATACTATGGTTATACGGTAGGTTGACTAACCCGCTCGACTCGCTTCCAGGAGGAAAGCATTGCCGTAATCCCAGAAAGACATCCCTCGACTCGTTAGCTTGTTGATTGCAGCAACTTGTCGACGAAGGCTGTGGGTTGAAACAGATACCGGTAAGACATTGACTTAATGAGCAAGTGCAACGTATAATTTACATTTTATTACTATTAAATCAAACTAAACTTAAAACTGAACTACCTTTCTTGGACGAGAGATTTAAATCTTTCGGGATCGTGTTTCATGATTTCTTTTGCTTCCTCGAATGACACCTGAATACAAGAAGCTCGATCATTACTTCCAAGAAATAAGGCAGTGATTTATTGAATGCTTGGTGTAGGGTGATTGTTTTTTTACCAGACGGTAATGTGGCGCCTTTCCATATTCTCATTCTCCACTCGCACCATAAACCAATCGAGAATGTTTTTAATGTATATTTTCGAATGGACTATTTTCACCATGGCGATGATCCCTACCTGCTCGCCGGACTCCACCGCCACCCTTGTTTCGTACGATCGTAGAAAAAGTGTCTTCTCCAGATCATGAACATTTTGATTTCCAACAAATTTCCAACCATCTTTCATACCATGGAAGTGTCCAAAAGGTTGGAAGTATCATGGAAATATGATCTGGAGAGGACACGATTTTTCCAGTGAGTGCGGAAACTCATTTGCAGTTGCGTCCCAAGTTTTCCATCACGTCTTGCAGCATTTTTATCCGCTGCATGAAATCAAGCCACTAGTATGAATACCCAACTCGTGCTAACCTGGCACGGGTAGTACCCTCCGTTGTACGGGTTATGGAGGGAGGTCTGGTCAGAGCCAAAGTCAACCAGGAGATCTCCAGTCCTTTCATATTCATCAACAAGCTTCTCCCTGGATAGCAAAATAGCATTAAATTTGAAGATCGAACTGATAAAGAAAGTTTAATGTTTCTTCCAAAAGTAGCCAGCCACTTTAACCTTGTAAAATCGCAGGACACGGGCAGTGTCAACGTCCAAAGTAGACCTTTACTGTGGCGTGACAATGTTTTCCCATTTCAGACCACGTGTCATTCCCTAGAGTATCATTTCTTTGTTTAACGGTTGCGCATGAGAAGACACATGAATATGGATGCCTTTAACCAAAGAATCATATTCTCTAGGGAATGACACGTGGTCTGAAATGGGAAAACATTGTCACGCAACCGAAAAGGTCTATAGCATTTATATAATTATCTGAATAGTGTGCTCGCTCTGATTGGCTGAACAGCCTTGCTTCATTTGCCTGTCAAAACATGACTGAGATTACCAACACAATTACCAAGCCTGGTTCTCACTTGCGACGCAAGCATAAGCACAGCGGCATAAGTAAGCGCAGATAGTACTGCAAGCTTGACTGAATGTTTTGTTCTGTCCAAATACAAAGAGGGTTAAAGTGGCTATAACCTCTAACACGATACTTTCACAATTGACTAATATACACCTATTTCAAAAAACTTTGTCGCAACCAAGAGCGTCAAGCAACAAGACAAGACCGCAGAGAACGCCGGTACTCGTAATTGCCGATTAATCTAGCCATGGCTTGTGCAATTGAATGTAGCTGTAATGGAATTATCTTCTGAAGCAGTCATGCTTTGAGTGATTTGTGAAGTCGAGTAATGAAAATACGCCATGAATGGATTTTTTACAAGCAAAAGTACCGGCGTTCTCTGCGGTCTTGTCTTGTTGCTTGAGCCTCTTGGTTGTGACGTTTTTGAGGTGGATATGGAGAGAATAAATAAATGTTACGTCAGCGTTACGTTGCATTGTGGGATAGAGTCCAAAGTTCAATCGGGCATTGAAAATGGAATTCTTATACATTCACACTCACCTTTCCCTCTTTGCCTTCAGATTTGTGCCCGATTGAACTTTGGACTCTATCCCACAATGCACCGTAACCCGAGATTCCCAATCCGTGTATAATGCAGGTGATGACACACCCTCTGGTCAGGGATGAACACATATTTTCAGTCCTACAACGTTTTCTTTTTTCCAAAGTTTATAGGTCTCTTTAACTCACCACAAATCCACTACATTTCCTAAGTAGCCAATACTTATTGGCTTTATCTCACGTCGGGCTTGTCTGATGCTCTGCATGCAAGCATTGAGATCTGAAGTGTACTCCATAAGCCATCTAAGGGGGAAAAAATATTGAATCATTACTGGCTGGGTCACTGGAAAAATCGTGTCTTCTCTAGATCATGGAAATTTCGACTTCAAACAAATTTCCATGGTACTTCCAACACATTTCCAACAAATTTCCATACCATGGAAGTGTCCAAAAGGTTGGAAGTATCATGGAAATTTGTTGGAAGTCGCAATGATTTCCATGATCTGGAGAGGACACGATTTTTCCAGTGGATAAGGAGGAAAATTTTACAGTTAGCTATTCTTTACTTGCACATTGCCCATAATGCTTTGCGCTTGGGTAGCTGTTCAAAAAACCATACCAAGATTGGATACTCTTCAATGCAATGTACAGTAGACCTGTTTTTATTACTAAAATACTGAAGATCACTTCATTCTAAGTTGGTTTTGTGAGTTCATAACAACACGAAATTTCATGTTAAAGAAAATGTTTTGACCTACAAAGAAATGTTGAAAAATTTATTACAATTTCTTGAGGATTGTATGTCTTTCTACTTCTAGTTGATTCATTTTGTATTTGGATATCAGATGCGATATTTGCAATATTTTCTGATCAACCCCCATCACAATAAGTGCAGGTTTTGTCCTCTAGTTACCCCCAAAACCGCGAACTATTATGGGGACTTTGTGAAAGCGGAGAATAGTTAGGAGCTTGATGTTTGTGACGAGAGCAACATGCACACACACGCTAGTATAGATTAACTTCAAAAAATAACAGACATAAAGACTATAATTTTACTTTTGCATAATTTAAAGAAAAATAAACAAGTTATAGCGCGACGTACCTACAGTGGCCATTTTGTTACATTTGCACATGAACGTGCTTTGTTGTTACCGTAAAGATATGAACTAATTATCGGCAAAAACTTGGTATTAATGGCTCCAATTTTTTTTATCTCCGATACCAATTTTGCTCTTTTTGCTCTTTAACACTTCCATAAGCAGTCCTTTTCTAATGAAAATTCTTCAGGAAATTACTTTATGATACTATATGGAAAAAGGCCTGTAGGGTGGCCATGGATAGGTTCATCACGCTGTAAAAAATAAATCTTGGTTGCTGTAAATCACAAAGGTACTGCAAAACACTTGAGAAGACCTCAGAGAACTATAATATGTATGCTTGCATTGAGCTTCTCCTAACACTTTTTCTTGTGATTGAGGAAAGCCCTTACCCCTGATCATGTCGCTTTTTTAAGGCTGCTTCATCCACCTAGAGGAAAACGGTGTTATAATGATATGAATTATTTATTGTAAGCAATGAGATGAAACTTGGGAGAGCCTACGTAGCATGCAGTTGATGTAACATATTCATCAAATGGTACTGTCTTCTATTGTCGTTCTATCTATTGTATCAGGTGTGATTCATTGTTCTTAGGGGTGGATTCAGGGAGGGCAGTCACCCCTCCTGGCGTATCCTTGTGCCCCTCTCTTGAAGCCCTATGCCGCCCCATTACCCACCTTCAACGTATGCACCTCCTCCCTCTTCTCAAACATTTCAACATTTGCAAGTTTTATACGGTGTTCTTTAATGATAATAGATTTATATAGCACACTTTTATCATATGTATATGTTCAAAGGCGCTTTACAATGAGATGAATGAGGTGGTTAGTATGAAGTGTAGACATTGAGGGTGGTCACTGCCAGGGTTTTATGCAGGGTTAGGTAGTGTGGAAAGACGGGACCGCTATTTTACGTGGTCATCCGAGCCACGCGGAGGACTAACCATTTGCAGATCTAATTGCAAAGGCAGCACCTTCTCAATTATTTTAAGACCCTGAGTGAAAGGTTAAGTCGGCGAGTAACGAACCCGGATCGCATTGGTGAGAAGCGAGCGCTCTCCCTGCTACACCACCATGCTTTCCTACCTTGTTAATGAAGGCGGATATTTATAATAGGACTCACCTACCTCAGCGATGACCCCAACACATCCTGCGATAACAGCAGCTTTTGGCTGTGCTCCACTCATTCCTCCCAGGCCTGACGTCACAAACACCTGTCAACAGAACAAACAATCTTCAATGTGTGGGTCTGCGCCAAGGGATGAGACTCTGAGGAAACGGATTTTTTTGTCTGATTTTAGACTTCCGGTTCTCGTACTGCGCATGACCTTAGGTATGGCGTCGCTATGACAACAACAATTTGTCCAATAAGAGCATTTCTTTCGACTCATTTCCGCTTCTTCATTGTTTCGTTGAAACCAATCAATGGGCTTAAAAAATGCCGTTACCCCAGAGTCTCTCGTTTCTCGGTACTGACCAGGAGTAACGCAGGCTCTGGGAACGAGATTGATTGATTTTTTGAAGACCTCAGGCTAAGCTTGGATCGACTGTTGCACCATTTTTATGTCATCCTTCTAACCCTTGAATGCTAGTGATATGCTGCGCTCCAGTGCCCAAAATCAACAACAACAACAAAACTGCTCGTATACTGTACTAATAGCTCTGATTACAGTTGTATGCAAATGAGAAAACCTTTTGTTGTAGAGATCATCCAAGCGAGGCTATAGGGTCAATGTAATGCATCATCTCATTTGCATGTGACCGTAATAACAGCTATTGGCTTGGACATAGAACCATCCCGTTTATATCAAGACTGGCAGCAATGACCAAAAAGCCATTTCACAACAAGCCGTACGTGGAACGTATGGAGTCTACAGAAACCAGAAAATTGCAGTAAAAAGGAACGCTCCTAGCTAGCAGAAGAGAGGGTTTACATGAGCCGAATCCTATCCTTAAGACTATTCAAATTACAAATAACACACAGTGAAGCTCAATTGAAATGGCTGCTTCAATCAGTCTTTTAAAGTTTTTTTTTAAGGCAGGGGAGTTAGCACCTGCAACCAGCATGTCCCCCACCCTGGCACGTGATTCTGCGATGCTACCAAATTAGCATGTAATTCTGCGGAGCTCCCAATCCACCAAGTTAGTCTGTAAGTCTGTGACATTACCAACCCAAGCCAGGGGTTGACTAATCATACCTTTCCCTTTAAATCTTCTACCTTCAAGTACTTCCTTCCAGCATTCATGACAACAATCTAAAACCACAGATGAGGCCTTACTATTAATGTCATTCAAAGGAGCTGCGATGCTGTTGGGCTTCCTGTGTTATGGAAACACCCACAGGAAACCCAATAACAACTTCAGGAATATTGACGGAGTGGAAGGGCCAGGTGGGGATGGATCTGACTGAAGGTCATGCTGTAGCTCAATGCGCACTGTCCATATATACAGATGTCCAATTCAAGAACCAAACATTTTCTCGTCCAGCCCGACCCAACTTGGTCAATAACCATTTTATCACATTATGACCCAATTTTTATTGTAAAAAAGCCTGAAAGATCCTGCTAAACTTGATCAAAACAGTATGTGCAACTGAAGAGGGCCGGGCAGCTTTTGAGTAGGGCTGGATAGGTAGTTTTTCCGGGCAACTCATTAGCCTGCAAACTGCTCGTTAAAGCCTGTTCGCAGGCTAATCTCACATCCATCTGACTACATCCCTCATCACAATTGTCACTTTTTGTAATGGTTTTATTAGAGCCCACGTGCAGGGCAGTACCAGTCATATGAAGATTTAATATCTATTTCTTACTGTTGTTCCATGTACAATTCCTTGAGGTCCAATATAACAATAACTACCAGCAGTCATTTGACCATACATGGTCACACCAAGAGCAAACAGCCTGTCATACATCTCACGGCTTGAGTAATTTGGAACCATCTAAAATTATAGGAAATGAAGTATAACATGAAGTGCTGTATATATAGTTTTGCCAAGGTATGGGTGGCATGGGTAGTGTAGTGGTGGAAGCACTCGGCTTGGGCAGGATCATATGCAAGTTGAGTTTGTTTGATGTGTTGTTCTGGGACATTGGGGAACGGGGGAGGGGGGAAGAAAGGAGAGCCTGCTATAATGACCCGTAGGTTTTCATGTACGTGAGGCTGCTAGAGGCCACACGCTCTCATTGGTCGAGGAGAATGATTGACAACCCAAAAAATACTCTTGTGTGTTCTAAGCCAGATCAAACACATTATTGATCAAACCCCTCTCCCTGATCCCCCAGAGCCACCATATGCAGGCTAAGTGGTTCTTGACTTACCATGCCATTAGTGACAACAACCCTCGGTGAGTTTGGTGTGCTTGGGAACAGACCCAGAGGATGTCCTGAGTTCATTACCAGTGTCTGTTCTTCTGACATCTCTGACAGATAATGCATCACTATCCAGAACTATCAGACAAAAAACATGCTGATTAGGACTATGGCAAAGGCCTAACATGGTTTTGGTTTTCCCAAGAAATTTTCCCTCCCATTTCTCAATTTCTTTGTAAATGAAGAAATATTTTTCCAGTTGAACATACAAACTGCACATTATTATCCACATCCACTGGATATGAACATCACATGCTCTGTTTTGTTCCTCTACTACGATATGAGCTGATATCCTAGTGGCAGAGCATTTTGCCGAACTAATCTCGTTGTACATGTACATGGCTAATAGCTGACTCTGTGCTATGTGCATCACCGGCATTGATAGAGCTCATGTACGTCTTGATTTGGTGGATTATTGCTAAATAATTACAGACAATTGTGACAGACAGCTATTTTTAGTTTAGTAATTACATACCTGGGCCCAGTTACCAAACACCTGGCCATTTCCTCCATATGTAACTAGCTCATGGGGGTACTGGGAAAAAGAATAGTGCACATGGTTAGCATGATATATGGGAACTAAGTGGTGAAGCTGAAGTCAGTGGAAACTGTAGCAATTAAATTGACAGGGCAGAAAAATCATTTTTTGTGTAACCTTGTTTTATTTGACTCAGCAGGTTACATTCGTTCTTTATTGCACGAGACACAAGCATAGAACATCACAGGATTCTCCAGAAATAAACCTTTCCTTGCTTTTGATTTTTAGCAATCTTTCGAATAGCAATTTGGCATAACCACTCTGACTGCCAAGATTCCCAACTGCCCCTAATGCACGCATGCCTCTGTTCTTAAATGCGCTGCACCCACTCTTTTGGGATCCTACAGTAAGTCTCACGGACCCAAACCTTATTTCCAGGAGCCCTGTTACATTTAATGCATTTAAGCATATTTTTAAAAAAAAATGAATGGCTTTGAGCAATATAGCGCTGTACTTTGAGAGATGTGATATTTCATCAGCAAAACTTATTCTGAGTTGCGTCCCCTGTAATTCAGCTATACTAATTAAGATGCAAGTGGGAATGATCAGCTAACCCCCCCTAAGTAATACTAGACAATAAAAACTAACCTGTGCCACTCTTGGGTCCAGGTTATTCATAATCATGTGCATTATAGCAGCTGCTTGCCTGGTGTTGGCTGGATATTCATCAATAGGATATGCTCTGGAAACATTTGGTCATAAACAATAACAAAATTAACCTATAAATTTGCTAATCTATTTCCCCGAAGCCTAAGCCCTACTGTGACTACCAGTAAACATCCCGTCCAGCAGGCAAATCCCAAAACCAATGTGTTGTACAGTCATATTCATGCCCTTAGACCCGATATGGGCATGCAAACACAGAAAACACAACTTTAAAAGCATTCATAGTTCAATGTATGTGGTTCCCAAGAAACCAAGCTGTTCAAGGCTGTAAAATAGCTAGCTTTCATTAATTAATAGTACTGTTGGCCCGTTCTGTTACATTGCCCATCAATTTAGACTCTGACTTAGTGCTGTGGAATAAAAAGTCTCCAATAAGCCAGTTCATTAAGAATCGTCTTCTTAAGAATGAACTGGCTTATTGCTGTAGTCCAACAGCTCGAATCCCATTCCATGAATCAGTTTATAGAGAGCACAATACTTAGAACACTTTGAGTGCCCTTGTAATGGTTTGGAGCTGTGGTCATGCTAATGTTTCTAGATCTGTCAGCCAGCTTACCATAAAGTCATGCTTGCATTGCTAAGTGAGAACCAGGCTTTACAGTTGGTGTATCCATTTTCGAGCAAGGGCAACACAACTAGTGAAATTTTGCATACCAAATGATACCCACAGTTTATTTGAATTAGGTCCTACAACCTCTGTTCCCACTGACAACCTTTTTTGAAATAGGTGTATTACACACCTCATGTGGATGTCTGGTCTGAAGCGATACATATAAATATGCCCATAATCTCTCAATTCCTGTGCAAATTCAGGAGCCAACGTTTCATGTGTTTCTTGTGGGAAGTAGCGGAGTGCATTTTGAAGAGCCAGCTACAACAAAATAAACAACATTGCGTTTGGTAATTTTGCTCTTCATAATATGAGAAATTATAGCCAGGGCTGAGTGGACACAATTGCTGGTCTTTAACTGTCTAAGTCAATGTTAAGTAAGGAATGCCAGTAAGTAGTACATGCAGTGAGAATTATCAACCTTTTTGTCATAAAATGTTGTAAAAAGATGAAATGTGATCCAAGGGTTGTTGAACTTGCATACAAAACAATGATCCTGAAAAACTCTACATGGCTAGTGTGTAACAGTAAATTGACTAAGATGACCAATGACCATAAAGTATAAATTGGGATGAGGATAAAATATGTAATATGTTGCCATGACAACAATCAAACTCTTCAAATGTATGCAAAAATTTTCATCCAAAAAAAATCATAACTCAAAAACTGCAATGTGAAAATCATTTAAAATTGGTAGGGGTATGGACATATATATATGAACACAGTGGATAACAGTGGTTACATGAACACAGTAATTACGCATGAACACAGTGATTACTCCGGATAATTATAACAATTTGTCCTCAAGTTCAAAATGGTCTACGAGAGGGGAGCACGGGTGGCGCAGTGGCGAGAACACTTGCCTCTCACCACTATGGTCCTGGGTTCGATTCCCAGATCTGGCATCATATGTGAGTTGAATTTGTTGGTTCTCTCCTCTGCTTCAAGGGTTTTTCTCTGGGTTCTCCAGTTTTCCTCCCTCCACAAAAACCAACCCTGAATTCGATCTTCGGGGGCCTTGTAATCGGGGTAAAACCTGTAAGGGTTGCCGTCCACCTCGGAATGGTAAAAATTGTGTAAAATTTGTAAATTTGTAAATGTATGAGTCAATAGCCCATGAGGCTGAAGGCCGAATGGGCTTTACTCATAGTCCAATAATGATGAAAAGATGTTGAAATTTGTATGAAATAATTTATTTTTGGTTCTCAAAACCGGCGTTTTTAGTAGCTCAGCGAATCAAAGTGCTCGATTGGTGATAGACCATTAGTAGGTTTCTTCTAACAGTGATTATACAGGAATACAGTGATTCACTTCTATTCTTGGATTGCAAGCATTCCCAAGAGAATCAAAAGACAAAGACACGACAGCCATGTTGGTGGTATTGACAATAGATGCTGGGGAATCCTTTGTTAGAACACCACCAAGATGGCCGCCAGACGTAACGTGCAATCGAAGAAGTTACACGAGTATTTCATTCCAAAATAATCTCACATTTGCGTAACAATAATTATCTTGAAAGATTTCTTGGATTAATGGACGGTTTAATAATATTTTGGGGACTTTTCGGCGGAGATAAAACTGTGAAAAAATAGAGAAAAAACTATATTCCTCCGAGTGGAGGGACGTGAAGTAGTGCACATGGGCAACAAGAATCGTGCAAATGTGCTCACCATTTCTTCATCTTCGGACAAATGAGTCGCCCTGACTGGAGCATGAGGAACTGAATTATCTCTTTCTTTTGGCTCTGGTAAGGGATCTACGGGTAAACCAGCACAAACATCTTTTAAAGACGACATTTTGAATTAAACAATGAACCAGACCAGCTCGTCTTGCCAAGTGAAGAATGCCACGCTGGAAAACAATGACTTTAGGGAGGGGAGGGAGAGTAAACTCGATTTTAAAAAAAAGTTAAAATACGATATCTTGATGCGATATTAATCTATTCATTAGTGAAGCTTCATGATATGATGAATTATTATTTTGCATGTGTGCTTTTAGAATATCTAGTTGAAAATTATAAGAAATATTTTTTAATTTTTTTCAGTTCCTACCCCTCCCCTGCGCAAAGCAAAGGAGGCGTTGCTGGGGTGTGTTCTTCAGCGCAAGCGTTGATTGGTTGTCTCTTCTTTTGGGAAAAACCGGTTTGACAAAAAGATGATCTCGCAAATTTAACAACGACGCAGTCAGATTAATGACAAAATAAAGCATTCATAACAACTCAGTGAATTAATTCTCGATCAAAAAAAATACGATGAAAATCAACGTGAAAATCGGCGAGGAATGTTTCATCATTCCATATGGCGCCAACAAGAAGCCGATACAATGGCTGAAAGAAGAAGCTATCAAGCGTTTTAACAAATATTCAGCCTCTCGCTCGAAGGCACCAGTAGTTCTTTACTCCAATGAGTTTGAATTAAGACATGCTGAAACTAATGGCATCCTAGATGATGATGATTGGGTTGAAAATGTACTAAACGACAAGGAGTTTGCTGTTGTGGGTAAGTCACGTCTCTCGCACACGTGAAGAGGCGGGTAAATTTACATGAGAAGCCATGTGGTGCTGCCCAGTGTCGTGCTGGTACTAGAATTGTGCCAAAAAAGCTTTCAAGTTTATTTTCACGACCAGAAATTATAATATTGAAGTCGCCATAGTTCTTATAAACAGGAAATGGAAACTTATTATTCTTGCGGGGTGGGGTGGGGCAAAAGCAGAAAAAAATTATTTCCAACAAACATTTTGGAAAAACATTCCTCCCGGGACATTTTCTTAGGAAACTATATCTGCGAAGTCCAAATAAATTGTATATTTTTAATATATTCCTTTATATTTTCTTCTCTGACTTAAATCTTGTTGAAAGAATTGATGAATTTGATTATCTATAATGCTTTCAGTTGAGAAAAAGGAAAATCTTGACCAAAAGAGGAAACACCCTTTCCCTAAGCCTCGGCAGTCTTTGACAGACAAAGACATCCAGAATAACTGGACCATGGAAAGACAAAAGGTGAGTTATTTCACTCAAGGCAGGGATTCAGATTGAAGCATGCATTCAAAGAAGTTGGGTGGCATAGCGGTGAGAGCACTCACCTCTCACCTCTATGGTCCTGGGTTCGAGCCCCAGCTTGGGCGGATCATATGTGAGTTGAGTTTGTTTGATGTGTTGTTCTCTCCTGTGCTGCAAGGGTTTTTCTCCGGGTTCTCCAGTTTTCTTCCCTCAATAAAAATCAACGTATGTGTGTGAGTGAAAGTGTCCCTAATTAGTGCGAGTGTCCCTAATATATACTGTAGGCAAATTTGTGCAGATGGTTTGCAAAAAAATTTCACTTTTTGAAGAAGCGCTATACTGTATTTGGCACCATTAAAGCTATGATGTCCTAAGGAGTGGATTTTGAAGGGATAAAATGGGAGCTGGGAGTTGCTTTTTTTGAGCGGCTGGGAAATGGGATTTCATGCACTGGGGGATGGGCCCAGCAGGAGGGGGGTGGGACTCCAGGGAAAAAGTACCGGTAATGCTCATTGGGAATTTTCAAAAAGACCCCTTAAAGAAACCAAAAGTCTTTGAAAAAGGGTGTGGCTGAATGATTTTTAACCCCTAAGAGATACCACAACAAATTAAAAAATACATTAAATAAAGGTCCTTTTGAAGTTTCCTCAAGTAGTAAATATTCTTTTTACACTAGGCATCTGAAAAGTGCCTAGAATAAGTGATATTGATACACGCTTCTCTCCTTTTCCAACACGAGGGGATAACAGAAAAATGCTGATTTTCATAAATTAAAACACCCTAAAAAAAATTGCAAATTTTTACTCCTAAGAGATATGACGAGCATCCCTGGTACTTTTTCCTGGAATCCCATTTTTCCCAGGGGGAGGGGGTGGGGGGGACTGGGATTCATAAACAATATAACAGTAGAAAAATGGGAACGGGAATGAGATTTGACCATAGTTGTTTTCAGATATTTCAACACCTGAAATTTCATTTTCTCAGACAACAGTGGAGTATATTGCTCTGGATGGTGGTTCACTGACAACTGATGACCTTGTCAGACTTGGAACAGGAACATATGCCATTAAGGTAACTTTGCATCTAATTCAGATCATCATAGTTTGGCTTGTAGTCTCACAAGCTCAAGGTTTACATATGCATTTCAGCCTAAAGCAAAAAAAAAGAAATTAAAAAAATATTATATTTTATTAGACATGAGTGTTTTACTGGAAAATATGTCACTTGTAAATTTCATTAAAAGCTACATCCGGGATACGAGTGACATATTTTCCATATCTTCCCTAGTGAGGATATCGATGACGTCACTTCCAATGTTTTTGCTCTTGTTTTTGTCTATATTATAAAAAGAACATTATGTTGGCTTGAAGACATGAAATTTATCTTTTCGTGTTGAAAATATTTCACTCGTTTGCTACACTCACTTGTGAAATATTTTCACCACTCGAAGATACTTCATATCTTCACGCCACTGTGTAATATCCTCTTTGTATTTTACAGTTGACAAAGAAGTCTAGAGCCATGGTCAACAAGGGGAGGCAACTATTAGAAGACATTATTCAAGAAAATAAAGGTAAATGCCTTACGTCTTTGATGAAGAAATTTCTAAACTACCTTCCTGTGGGTGACTGTGTCTTCTGCATCCTTTGTAGTTGCCTATGGAGTCAATACTGGATTTGGAAAATTTGCACAAGTCATTGTAACAAAAGACAAGCTAGTGTAGGTGTAGTTGTTATCTTTTGGTTGGTGTGGTAATGCTCAACAAGTCCTTTGCCTTCTTCCATCAACCATCTGTCCATTCCCATCTGTCTCTCTTTCCATTCTCTTTCCCTTCTTCCTCTTCACTTCTTCATCAAACACTCAGTGTCATGTTCACGGGCTTCCTGTGGTAAACAGCCGATCAAACAACGGTCACCCTGTCAGGCGCGGATCCAGGGGAGGGGAAATGGGTGAATTTTCACCCCCCCTTTTTCTGAGCCCCCTTCTTTTTTTCTTTCTTTCATTACATTATTACAAAAATTCCCCCCCATTTCAATTACATTATTACAAAAATTCACCCCCCATTTCAACAAAAATTCACCCCCCATTTCAAAATCCTGGATCTGCGCCTGCCTGTGCCTTGTTTCCAGTCTTTTTTTGGCATAAAAACAAAATGGCCGACCTAGGAACGTGTTCTCACTCGAATTCCTGTAAGTTTGGATAAAATTTACCTTGAAAAAAGCTCTTTTTCGGGACACAAACATACTTCAAACTCCAAATATAGTAAGTAGTTTCTATAATAGTTTCTTTAAATAGTACAAACAACACGTGTACGTTTTCTAATTTTTCAGTATTGCATTCCATTTTGATATTCCTTTCCTTTTCCTCTTCTTTCACCAGGGAACTGCAGGAAAATTTGATACGCTCCCATGCTATAGGTGATTATTTTTGTCTGCGCTTACAATACATACTTTTGAAAGCTCTTTCGTATCTCAGTCGATTACACTGACAGCGCTGTCACAGCTACGAGACGGTATGGCTACGGTAGGGTTTTTTGGTATTAAAGATCTCTCTTTTCTTCTGGTATTCTCGTAGGTACTGGTGAAGCACTTAGTGTCAACAGAACACGGATGCTTCTGGCTTTAAGAATAAACGTCCTGGCCAAAGGATATAGGTACCACTACCATAATCAATCACCTTCTTTACTCGTTTCTAATTTGCTTAATCAAAATGATCATCCCAACCTGACGTGCCATTTGGAATGAAGACACGATGATGATGATGACGAAGTGATGATAATGATGAGGACAATATTAGGGACCTTAGGCTTTGCAAAATCTACGACGCCGACGTCAACCGGAAGTGCAAATAGTTTCACTTTGGGTTTTCACGCCTTCAAAGTCTATCTAGCATGGATAAATGACTTCACTTACCGTACAACGTTTGTGATAAAATCTTCAACGAACAGAACCCAAAAGGGAATTAAATCTATGTATTTGTAGAAAGCATTCATCAATCGATAACAATTCTTTTTCCCGTCATAGTGGGATCTCAGAAAGCACTCTTGATCAGTATATCACAGCATTCAACAGTAAGTCATTGTCATACGTTGAATTGTAATGTTAGGAATCTCAAACAAGAGGATCGGGGGGGGGGGGGGCAAAGGGGGGCTGTAGTCCCCCCTCCACCCAGGTTTACTCCATTTGCGCCCACAAAATCCTTTATGATTTCGAACCCCCAGCACACTTTCTTTTGTTCAGTTCATTAGCATCAATAGGACACTTGCATTATTGTGTCATGAACCTCTACTACCAGAA
>WUCR03224464.1:0-14579 GCA_009858155.3 Phymanthus crucifer
GTACATAACATGTTATTGATACAACTATGGACACAAATGAATGCCCATTTTCTGTTAATGAACAGCAAAAGGTGTATTATTGTTATTATTATTATCATTATTATTATTATTATTATTATTATTATTATTATTATTATTATTATTATTATTATTATCATATGTTATCATTATCCCGACCGTGTAATAAATAAATTACCAGATCTATATGGGGGATTATAGAAAATCACTGCTTGCCTACTGTTCGATGTTCTTGTAAGAATATTGTACAAAATTATACGAGACATTCAAAAATCCCCCTAAAGTTTTCAACAGGAATCGGTTCCTGGCCACCATTGAACATCATTTTTCGAAATACAGCCATTTTAAAAACCTTTCATTTCGACTATCTTTAGAATTTTTCCAGAATTCACAGACTGAAAGAATTTGTAGCTAATATGATAACAAATTATCTTTAAGCTTATCTAGCGCTTTAAATTGATTGCAACTATTATCTAAATAGCAGGTAATTGCTCCGATAACAAGAATAATTTATCTTTCGAGAAGGAGTCCCACGCGTAATAAAGCTCGAGGGGTGAATTAGATTATCAGCAGTGATAAGCTCTAGGTTTTCGAGAATATTTGAGGTTGCGAGTTGTGTCACAATATCATTGTATTGGCTCCCAACAACCTGCTTTGTTTGAATGCAAGGTTTTCATATGGAATGAGCTAGTCTAGCTATGTCTAGTCAAGTCTTAAATTAGAAACTACCAGTTTTCTTGAGTATGACATGTAAACAACGTATAGAAATTTTAACACATAATTTTTTTTTTTTCCTTCTCATTGTTGAGCTCATCAAGAAAATCTTGCTCAATAAAAGCCGCGGAACTCATTCGTTTCTTAACTCCAAAGCAATTACAAAAATTCTGAACGACTCCGCTTAAGGATTAAAATGGCTTGTTTGTACACAAAAGAATCGTTATTATATTTAACTTTCATATGAATTAAAATAGTTATTTATATGAAAAGTTACAAAAAAAACGTGTTTTTTTTTTAATCGAAGAAGCAGGGGCTTTTTAAGTTTACGTGTTTGTCTCTAAAGTTTTTAAATTATTGATTATTTATTTTTATTATATTTTTAATTCTAGCTTAAACTAAAACAACGAGACACCCATTTAGTTTCATATTTTTCAGCAGCAATCTTTCCTCGGTTTCCATGGTTTAAAAATCAATTTCAATGGAATCATTCAATTTATTAGCATTTCCACTACGGAAATCTAGAGTTTTATTATGGTATTAAAAATACGAGTTTATACTTTCACTCGCACTTTTTTACAGATGAAATGAAAATGTAGGTTAGATTGCCGGCAAATAGAATTATTCCCCGACCTTCACCGTCGAAATAGATTCTGAATAATTGAAAGATATTTCGGCAAAACATTTCTTTGTTTTCTCTCAAACATAAATTATTTCTTTCTGGTGAAAAAATAGAAAAATCAGTTGTCCAGAGATCAGTAAAATTAAATATTAGTCCAACAGTGATCTTGGCTTAAAAAATGATTTAAAGTTAATGCGTCTAGGGGTAGTTTTAAGCTTCATCGTCGGGTTGTTTTGCAAACATGTTACAAATATGGAAGCAAGAATCGCATTCGCGAATATTGAAGATGTTTTCATAACACAGAAATATCCACAGTAACACAAAATATGGCTTTGCACACAAATGATGGTCTTACCTTTTCCAAGAATTCCCCAGTAGGGAAATAAGAAATATATAGAAATCCAGTGTAAATAGACACGAGTCATCGCTTGGATTTGGCTCTCGTTATTTCATTATGGCGAGACGAGATGTTTCAGTACTGTTTTGGATCTACCTCAATAGATATTACCGAAGATCTCTTAGCGAATACAAGGATTAGACCCTAAATAATGCTCCAAACTCTTGAAATCCCAACCATAGCTAAAATTAACACTTTTTAAGTGGATAATTCAATAAGTGCAAGGACCTCAACTCTCTTACACAAGAACTTGCATGGCGCTTGTCCGTCTATCAATGCTGTTAACATTCAGCAGGTGTTTTAGGCTTTCGAATCAAGTTATTAGCTGAATCGTTAACAGGGTGGCCGCTTAGTTTCCCGCCAAAACTCGACGATCTTTACCATAACAAAGCCTCAGTAACCTTTTTGGGGCATCCCGTTCAACAAACCAGTTATCAAAATCACGGATTATTTCATTGTATGAGCACTGTTTTGTCCTAATAATAGTAAAATATGCGTTGTTCGGGTTTTTTGGCTTTAATGTTAGTCATTCTTTTTTAATGTCTCTTGCGTGGTTAGGTTTTTTTCCATTGGCTGGTTTGACTATCTTGCTTATTAAAATTAAGGTGGTTGGATAATTACTGCAGATCTTCACTTGGGAGTTACCAGTGTGAAGTGAGGTTTTACTTGAAGCAAAAGGCGACAACAGTCGAAATACAAAAAAGGAGCTGTTTTTTGTGTGACTGTTTTCTTTTAACTTATTTTATTTTAGCGAAATCCCTAATACATATGCTTTGAATAAGAACTTGACTTTAAGCTTTTCTACTTGAAAACGTGACTAACGACACTCAAAACTTGTACAATTCGTTTGCAACTTTGTGACAGAGAATTGTAGACATAAGATACAATTTCGAGCTTCATGATACTCCAAGAGAACAAGTTAGACTTATTATTCCCCGCCGGAACTATAAATCATGTTATCTCTGTGTGAATAAGCTGCTGTTTATAATTGACAGGAATGGCTTCACTGGTTCGTATATGAAGCGATGTTTAGATAGAACTCGATGGGACAAATCACCACATGCATCGTTATGAATATTTTAAGCAAAATAGGATTTTCTAATGAGACGTATTATTATTATTTTGTAGTTTTGCTTTGTAGCTGTTACTTTTAGTGCTTGTTATTGATTTCATCGTTCATCAAATATTGGAAGATCTTTATTATTTAAACAACAAACGCACTTACAGTAAATGCACAAATATGACTGAAATACATTCAATATAATTCTGGTAAATCATTTTTCGGTTCAAAAGATAGACGCTGGGACCGTAAGCCAGTACATATCCTCTCGTGGATTCATTTGAGATACTGACACAGTCGATGGAGAGTCTCGAAGGGATGATGGGAGTTGCGATTTGTCGTGCGGAAAGTCGCGCAACATTGTTGCGTTGCAAGTTGCAAAACGATGTTGCTCGTATTTCCACCCTCGTCACAACTTGTCACGCAACAAAAAAATTGTTGCAGGTTGAAAAACTTTGTTGCAAAAAGTAAAAAGTACTTATACAATTTGAAAGTTTTTCAACCTGCAGCAATGACTTTGTTACTTGACAAGTTGTGACGTGGTGCAAATACGAGCAACATCGCTGCAACGTAACAATTGCAGTTGCACAGTTGCACCATTTTGTTGCGCGTATTCCCGCACCTTTAGAGCTGGGACCTTTTGCCAGCGTCTCTAAGTCTTGTATCACTAGATTGCATATACTAATTAACGCACTTTCCTTGTCCCAAACAAGACAACGATATTGGTCCGCGATCGCCTGCTATTTCGTAGAGAATTTTGGAATTTTGGCGCCAAAATTTCAGAGTGTATTATTTAGCCTGCACGCTTACTCCCATACTACACCACCTTGGCTAAGCTAAGACGTGTTATTCATACATATCTTACTAGACATTTTGATGTGTAGTATGGCTTTTTCTATATTTTTTTTTTACTGAAAAAATAAACCCCTCTAAAGTCTTCAAAGTCTTCAAAGTTCTTTTGGATGAGTGCGTGAAGGGGGGAGGGGGGAGGGGGGAGGGGAGGCATAAACTCCTTATTTCTCGAATATACGAATCTCGAAAGTGACTAAAGTGCGTTTGGTACTGAAAGCAGCATTTTGTGGGACACGTGTCCCGCCCCGCCCCTCTACCCCATTCTCGTTGAAGTTACAGATTCTTATTACAGTTCAGTTTCAGATATGATTTTATTCCTCCAAAATGGCTTAGACTCTACGAAGTGAGTCTGGCAGTAAAGCAAGACAGTGGTACGCTAACTAAAAAGAGGAAGGAACTATGTAAGAATGGTGACACAATTAAAATGATTTCGACTATTTTTCTTCTTGTTTCATTTTATTTTTCTAGCTCATCTAAGCTCTACATTTCTGCCCGAACTATGGTACTATCACAGCAGAATTGCGAAGAGTAGATTCAGATTACGGCTTCAAGCTTCCTATGATCCTTAATCTCGTACTAAGGTTGTGATTGGTCCAACACAGTAGTCAGCAGTATACCATGACCACGTAAGCGCACTGTCTAAGGTTTTGTACAGTCCTACGAAACCTGCCTTCCATGCTCAATGCATCAAATGTTTTCTCAATAATTTTGAATAATTTCAATTATTATTATTTAACGCGCAATCCCATGTGAAACTGTTTGCATGCAATAGGAGCGCGATAGTTACCCAATGTGCTCAGTTCAATCAAGCTTATATTGTCAGTAATGTCAAGGTTATCTACAATTCACCATTCTGTTGCTATTAGATATTATTCCTACGCTTATCTTCTCTCATATGCATACCAGTTATTATGGCTGTAAATGAGATAACACGAATTGTATTGACCCAATAGCCTCGCTTGGATGATTCTAAAATAAAAGGAATATTGCATTGCGGACTCAGCTGAAATAACAGTTATTACTCCGCAGTCGCAAACTTTCTTTCTGATAGGCACTGAGGTTTCTGCCATATTATTATTTCAACCTCTTGATTTTGTAAAGTACATTCCATTTGGCGCCAGAAATGTTTGAGATTTTTCTGACGCCCTTCGAAGCCACCGAGGAAATAGTCTTCATAGGGCTTGTACACAGTCTATGGAGAAGCAGAGTTCGTGTTTTAGATCACGACATATTGGTGTCGTCATACAGCTTCCTCCGTATCACTTTTATATACCTCACCGGCTTTTCGACCTTTTGAAATATTCTAAGTACCGAGGTTGGCCGAGGGAGCCGTAATGATGACGACAAAACAATTCAACACGACAAGAGTCAAAACAATCCACATAAAAAAGTGGTTGAGCACGCGAGCAGCAAACCTCCATTCTTCCCTGCATCGTTCTTTTTCCTCGTCTTGCTTGGCTCGAGAAACAAGTGCGTCCAGTCCATTAGTGGGTAAGCTGTTCTGCACTATTCTTCTCCTCAGAGCCGCATGTCGTTCCTCAGACGAAATACAAGTTCTTGTAAGAGGGAAGCTTACTCGACATATATCCTTATCATCAATTGAGCTACCCACGTCGTTCGCATTGGTATCGTCACAGTTATCGTTATTACATAGGTGGTCTTCGGTGTCGCTAAGAGAATACTGGCTTCTCTTGTGGCCCTTTCCACGCATGTTTCTTGGTCTGGCGGACTTTTTTATTCTCAAGGCATGCGCACACCATGTACAGATGACCAAACGAACCCACGCCGGAAGTGGTGTTGGGGCATGATGATGAAATGTTAGTACGACACACGTGAATACAATGGATATAAAAACGTTGACCATTGTGATTGTGTAATAACGAGATATCAAGGGGACAACTTCGGAAGTCGCCGGGAGTTCTTCGGCCAGGAGCAGCAATATAACCGTCAAGGACAGAAGCACTGTGACTCCAACGTTCATTCTCTCGCCAGACTCCACAGGAAGAAAGAACCCCAGAATTGTCAACGCAGACATTAAGACACAGGGGGTCAAGAAGTTCAGGATGTAGTACATGGTTCGTCGACGAATGATGATGTCGTAGGTGAGGTAAGGGTACGGTTCGGGACAGCAGCGGTATTTCGTGATATGCCTTGTTGATGGCATATCGACGAGGACGAATTCTCCATTGTCAATGAAGGACTTGGTGTCTCCTGGGCCACTGTCAAAGATGTCCAGGCTGAGACCATGGTATGACCAGGAACCAAACTTAAGGGTGCAATTCTGGAAAGAAAAACGAATGGGTTAAAGTTGGAATTATTAGTTGTTCGAAAGAGTAGCTTTTTTGACTGTATGCTAAGATTGGAAATAATGTGGGTGTGGTGTGTCGCATGTAGAATGTCGCGAGTCGCATGTCGCGTGTTGCGTGTGGTGTGTCGCGTGTGGTGTGTCGCGTGTAGTGTCGCATGTAGTATTTCTCGAGCCGCATGTCACATTTCGCGTATCACATGTAGTGTGCAGTGTCGCATGTAGTAATTCGTATGCCGCGAGTCGCGTGTCACGTGTCGCATATAGTGTGTAGTGTCGCATGTAGTACTTCGTATGTCGCGTGGCGCATGTTTTATGTCGCAAGTAGTACGTCGCGTGTCGCATTTCGCGTATCGCATGTCGCGTGTAGTGTGTTGCATGTCGCACATCGAAAATCGCGTGTCGCGTGTAGTGTGGCACGTGTCGCGTGTACCTCACCTGGTCGTCAAATGGGAAGTACGTAACATCGATGGTACAAGAGCTTTTGAAGATGGTGGGGTAATACCAGCCAATCGACCCATCATCATTCACTGTTAGACCATAATATTCTTCCTTTTCTTTGTCATAGTTATCATTAGCACTGAAATGAGAAACACGACCACAGCTCGTTAGCAGGGGCGTATCCAGGATTTGTCATGGGGGGTCCTTACATACCAAATTGTCGTCATAGCAATGTATTGTTTTAGCACAAATTACATGTTCTTTTTATTGCATTTTGTGTAAGATGCGGGTCACGGGCACCCTGTGACCTCCCCCTGGATACGCCCCTGGTTAGTATTATGCACCCTTACAATTACAGGAATCAACAATTAAAATCGCATTCGATCATACGAGTGTGTGGATTTTTAGATTCTTTTGTTTCTAGAATACACCTATTTCCAAAAAAAAAAGAGGAAAAAAAAAAAAAAAACTAAAATAAAAACGTTGTCGGAGAGAACGAAGGTTGCACGATCGAAATAAACTGTAGGTACAATTTGCTATGCAAACTTTCATTAGTTGCGTTGCCCATGCTTATGCTTGCGTCGCTAGTGAGAACCAGGCTTTACAGTTGATGTATCCATTTTCGTGCATGGGCAACGCAACTAGTGAAATTTTGCATACCAAATGGTACCCACAGTTCATTTCGGCTGTGCAACTTCCGTTCTCCCCGACAACGTTTTTTGAAATAGGTGTAACTAGGTTCTCCCATCAAGAAATATATAATTGGTTGACTCTGGCTAAATTTAAACAATATTATCAGACGTTTCGATCTGGGCTCAGACCTTCATCAGTGATGGAAACAAAATGACAAACGTTATGACATCATAAAGTATTGCGCGCAGATTTGAATTAAGTTGAAGCGCGCGCTGTTCTAGAATTTACAATCGCTATATAGACACATCAACGTAATGTTTCTCTCTAGACTGAGGATGGTGGCTCTTAACGGTGTTGACAAGCAAAGAATCTCGTTGTCAACTTACTTGTTATACAAGGTAATATCTGGCAACCATAGTTTTCTTGATGCCGTCACAAATGATTTAATACCTCCGTAGTTGGTACGATTCCACTGAAGTCGAAAGTCAGACCAGTACTAAATCAAACAGATGAACGTTTTGTTAGTGATGACGTCAGCTTACAGCTCCCTAGTAAAGAAATACTGTCCTGCACTCTTGCTTTCATTCCCAATATTTTTATTTTTTTCCCCAATAAAAGTGATCACTAGGTTTGCACAAGTAAATGCACGACGTTTGTTTGTTTTTATTTGTATAGAGGCTTTGCACCATCACGTGACGACAGCCATGACAGGAGGCATGAACAATAGAAGCTGGACTAAAGTCATTTCCACGAGAAAAAGTGTAGTTTCTCAGAGGGAAAAGATCCTTTGTTCCTGCCTCCTGTCATGGCTGCCATCATGTGATGGTGCAAAACCTCTATATGTGCTTGTTTGATTGTGTGTTTCTTGTTTGCTTACCATTCTAACCCACACTATGGTTGAGATTGTCTGGAGTCTTTCGTCCTGCACAAGAATAAAACGAAATTATTCATTTCAAAAGCAACTAGATTGGATTAATAACGCGCGCATGGCTTTTGCCCGGCCTATTTATGAAGAATGCTAAAAATGATGTATAGTTTCTATAGTTAGCAAGTATTTTTATAGGCCTTTCCCGAAATCGATTGGTTGGGCACGAAACAATGGTCTTGATAAATAAAAGTGTCCAGTTCACTGAAAGTGTATTAACATCTTGTTGTATAATTTAAAAAGTTGCTACGTATGGCTTCCTGTCAATTAGGAGTCTAGGGCTTTAATTTGATCAATTACCGTCCACATGATGGTCACTGGTCGACTGTCATAGCCGAGGAATGAGTGACTGGTCCTAATGTTTGTGGGGGGAGGGGTGGGGCGGCAAAATCTGGGGGTGGGACATCTTAGAAATGGGGCAACTTGGGGTTTTTATTTTTTATTTTTTGTTTTTATTTTTTGGCCCTTTTTTATTTATTTATTTCGTCTTTTTTTTTTATGACGAGGTGGGTCGTGTATTTTTAGCAACTGTGTGTGGGCGGGTCATACAAAAATAGTCTTCCAGATATCTGATTTTACTGGCCCAACCTCCCGTATCCTATATGATCAGTCCTTAATGCAGGGGCGGCGGAACCAGGGGAGCAGGGGGGCACCGGCCCCCTCAATAATTTTTTTTTGGGGGGGGGGGCTGACCCCCCCCCCCCAACAAAATCTTTGTTCACATTAATCCTAAATAACGCATGCATGTGTCTGCAATAAAACTAAATAGCAGTCACTACAACTTAAATCAAAATACATTGCAATGCCTGTTCGAGAATGTGAACAGATCACTACAATCGGTTGGACTCGCTGGTGACTTTACTTTGAATTACTCTGCAACTTGATAACTACACTCCGATTGGTTTGAGATCCGACGGATTACAACTTGAATTTGACTCCGTATGAAAACTATACTTCGTTGAATGACCGAATTTGGTCTGAATGTCCAATGGCTATACTATGACTTCTTGAATTTTCTCTCTTCGTTCCTTCTTGACTTCGACTTTGACTACCCAAGTGCATGCCGAGTGTCACGTGACTCTACGTTTGACAAATAATTTACATATCCCACGAATTCGCGACAATGCCCCCCCCCCAAATATTTTTATCTTCCGCCGCCACTGTAATGTTACAGTAAATACAATCGCGCATGCCCTCCTATGCCATCTACACATTCTAATTAGAGTTTTCTAGTGTAAAGAAGTTTAAGGGGCTATTTTTTCCAAAAATATCGTAGAGCATCGAATTTTTTTCTAATTTGTTCTTCGTAACAATTAGCTCGTGAAACGCAGCTTTCATCAGAGACACGTTAGATAATTTAACAATTTTTAATTTAATAAAAACTAAAGTTCATTGTCCGTTCTGCAACACCACGAGGCTTTTAATAACGAAGGAAAAAATTCAATTTCAGAATATTAGATCTTCCTTATTGTTTAGTGACAATAACTTTAGGCTAAGAATAAAAATAAAATATCACTTTTAATTATCTGAGATTGTATTTTGGATAAATCTCAGCAAGACGCACAGATCCAAATCAACAGTGTTCGGCTCAAAAATTGAAAATACGGTTGTGTTCTCACCGTTGATAATAGTAAAATATGAATTAAAAGAAAAAAAAAACCTGTTAAAAATTCAAGAAAAGTTGTGCAAATATTATAACAGATGAAGATCACGAAAAGGAGGATTATTTTATTGAAATAAAGAGCATGAAGGAGGCTTATCATTAGATCCAACGTCAATTGGTTTAAAGATTTCCTTCACATAACGAATTATCCTTTCAGTGATTATCTAATCAATACGATGAGCGTAGGATTTCTATGGTAAAACTTTTTTGATATGAGGTAAACTGTGCAAAATCGTAAAAGAAGAAAGATAACGGCTTTGAATTCTGCAACAAAGCTTACCAAATCAACTTTTTGACAATTACGTTTGAATGTCAATCGCCTAGAAATTGGAATATTACCGCAAACAGAACAAAAAACTAAAATTAGTATTTTAAAAAGATTATTCGTTTTTACGCCATATTTTTGAGCAGTTTTCGTTACCATGCTAACATGTTTGTTCATATGTGTTTCATGAAGATTTTTGAATAAAAAACCCAAGTTGTTTTCCCAGCATTAAATATGAAAATGATAAAATATCCACACGCTTTTCGCGACAATGTAGCAGCTCATAAAGTCAAGAAAATATAAAGAGCGCTTAATACATAAAAAAGTAAGAGTTTGTTCTTCAAAAGGACAAAGAAAATAAGCACAATTGAAGAAGCGAAGCGTAGGTAAAATAGATTAAAAGAACTTAAAAATATATTGTGAGCAAAGGTTTTGTATGGTAGTTTATAAATGGCGCCGAATATTCACTAAAGAAATCTAGTGCAGAGGAGAAGCAACGCGCTATCTCGGCAGCTTTCTCAGCGGGCAATAAAGGAATTTTCTTGATTGTTGATATTAATTTTCAATTCAAAGTAAGAAATTAATCCAAAAAATGGAAAATGCCAACAAAAATGCGAGAAAATTTTGTGCAAAATAATGAAGTTTGTAAAAAAATCCAAGATTTAGCCAGGACGCGGCAAAAAGTTTTTCACGGATGGCAAACCTTTGTAAATGCCGATTTATTATCTAACCACAGGTTTTGTGAAAAGAAAGCTCCCAACGGTGAAGTAAATTCAAAGCGATGTATTGATGCGACAGGATTCTAGACATTCATATGTTGTATATGACAGCGTTGTCGAAAGTTTTGACATTTGGATCTGTTTCCCTGCCAAAGTTTTGTTCTACAGTTATGGCCATAAAATCGCAATCTTTTTTCACTCCAGTCTCTGTTTTTCGCTACAGTTCCTTTGCTAGTATATATAGAAATTAGGTTATCTTTATCGGATCGGGGAACGGAAAGAGAAATTCAAAGAAGAGATAATATGCGTGTGAAAAGCTGGGAACCAACAGCGTACATGCTGGCAAAGCTTCTAAGCGGCTAGCCAGTACTGTGAATTCTAGTCAAAGAAGTTTGCAATTTTAACTTATAAAATCTTCTCTTTTTGTCACCAATTATTCATAAATACAACCCAGTGAAACCCAATGCAAAATGGGAACTAGTAGAGACCATTTTCAAACGCAAACATCCCTAGTGCGGATTGACAACATAATTCTCTATCTAAACATTTAAATTATTCAACGTGTACAAGCTAAAAAGCCTCTGCCTCAGACGGATTGCTTTAATACGATTCCTATTCACAAACGACCGAAAAGCTATTTTACATCATTTGAATGTAGTTTCATAATAAAGTCGATCGTTTCATAAAGCAAAGCTCTTTCGTCCCCAAACACAAGAAAGGAAAGAAAGTTTCAAAACCTTGCATTTATTCTCACCGCAAAGCAAAATAAGATGACCAACTTTAAGTCTCTAATTATAGCATAAATTTCTTACCATGTTGGTGATAAGCCTATATTATTGAAACTTGTACGTAGGTAAATATTATAAATATGGGTGAATTTTAAAATCCACCCACAAAAGCTCAGAACTCAGAGCTAAACTGAACATATCAAAGAAAGAAATATACACTAAATACAATAGCAAAAGAATCTCAAATTACTCACCAAGTCGATAATTTGATTTAGAGCAATATCGAACTTGATTATGACAGGAATATCTTTGTATTTCTGGGGAATGATGTGTCTACTGTAGTTGGCAAAGAGATCTGTTTTAAGCCTCTCAAGATGACGGAAATGGGAAATGTCTGTGGAGAAAAACCATGCGTGGTTTCTAGAACATTCATTAGTAAAAGAATCCATAACATTCGCTTTGGTTTCTCTTACTCATATCAAAAATTTAACACTAAGCTTCGAAAAAATAGCTTTCACGGAATAACATATCGAAATAAAAATTTGTTACACAAACCCGAATGTAAATGCTACAAAACATTTATGTACATCAAAACATATAGTATATTTTCTCAACCTATTTTTACTCGACGATACTAGAGCCAAGTTGAGAATTTTGACCTCGACGGCGACAAAATGTCCGGAAAACTCAAAAACTACGGAGATTCTTTAAATTAACCGGAACCTTTGAAACCGTTAAAACAAAATTATTGACTGTTTTAAAAGAGGGTCGTACCATTTACGACATGTATTCCAAACGAAAAGTATCGTAATTCTTCAGATATTTTCCCTTTAAACTTACCGTTGGCTGATGAAGTGAGAATGCAAAAAGCCAACAAAATTGCCACAGACAGGAATAATGCTCTCATGACTTCAAGAACAAAATATCGGAACAATTATGAAACTTGCAGTTAAAACCTTTGAAATTCTGGAAGTGGAACGCCAACCAGAAACAGCTGCCGAAGATCGCTTGACAAATCACTTTCCTTGATACAGTATATCTTCCCAGGACATATTCTAAGTGTCAACAAGGAATAAATCAGTCGATTGAGCATGAAAATCCATTTTTTTCGTCCTCAAAAAGACATCGATCGGGGACTAGAATCCCACGGTCTCCCTTCGCCTTGTGGTTGCTGAATGGGAATCGTTGAAAAGCTATGAATCATTTATAAGGTGACAAATTGAAGAGTAAGTGAAACATTTCTCGTTTAGCAGAGGAATAAAATACATTTTAGATGAGCCAATAAACAAAACAAATGCGAGAACTACCAAAATATCGATCATTATACAAAATATGTTTAAAAAAATAAAAATATCTTATTTTTATCATTTTGTTGTTTGTTAATTGTTATCTTTGTGATTGCAAAATTCCCAATGAAACATCCTTGTATTTGTTTACATTGTGTTTTTCAAGACTGGCTTTATTTCCGAAATAAGTTAAACTTCAAAAAAGCCGTTATTTCTGAAGATCTTTTTTTAATTGGACTCTTTGTCATTTTTTCTGTGTTTGATATCTTTTTTTAGATATTTGTTTTGTATTCTAACTTTTTTTGGTAACTGGTTGCAAACCACATCACATTTTTCAGCCTCGAGTCGCGATCGAATAAGAGTCGTCGCTCACTGTGTTGAACACTGTTAGGCAAATGCTAAACTTTACATTGATGATTTCTTCTTATCTAATTTAAAACAAATTAAACACGTATTTGTCAAAATGTTCTGAGTCCTTGTCGCCTGACAATCGTCCACGAAAGCTCTCTTGCTATAACTCATTTATACTTTCAAAATGTAAGTGAGTGAAAACAATCCCAGTACAATATCTTTATACAAAAGAAAAAACAAAAAAAAAACCAATTCATTGGCTTGCAGACCGCACTACCTTACGAGGAAATTATAACAAGAGAAAGGGACTCTTTTCGTCAACTACCAAGGTCATCTATACGATGGATAATTGCATCACTAGACAAACGTACCAGTTGTGTAATTGGCGGTTTTGAACATAAATACTCAACTAATGAGTAAGCTCAACATAAATGATTGTTATGTTTGTCTTATTGCTTAATGCCACGATGCCTACATATACATTTATCTTTCATGAATCTTTAAAAACCCTTCTTTTAATACTTACAAACCTATCTAACTGAGCCTATTATAATTCCTTTTAAAAATGCATCTTGGTTTTACAAGCGAAAATTAAGGTGTGTCCAAATTATTGTAGTAGTGCAGAAAGTCAACAAACTCCATTTATTCATGAATGGACGTTTTGACAAAATAATACGATTTTAGGAAAGATTTGTCTGCTTGTTTTTCTCTAAACACCAATGAAATCGTAATTATCATAAACCTCGACTATAATTTTAACAAATTTCAGCTATCAATATTATATGTCTGCTATACGCGTCTGCTATTTTCTCGCCTCTTTTATATGAGCATGCGCAGTAAGAGATAAAATAAACCTTTAAAACACAACCCTTTTTATTTGGCTTATAGGTTTATAATCCTCTCCCTCATTCTTTTTATTTCCCCAGTCCTTTTAGCTTTTTTATGGAATGTTACTCAAACTGCTGACGAAACATATTCCCAAAGTTTTTGCTAATGAAAAAAATGATAATCTATTTTGGACTTGACTGACATGTGACAAAACAAACACTGACGAAGCTCTTTCAGCTGTTGCTACTAATTTCATTCTGGAGGGAATCCAAAACTTGGTTTGATATTCCTCATAACTCGAAAAAGTGCCTAAAATATGACAACTTATTTTGCGACGGTCATTTGTGTTTGCTTTTTTCTTTTTATTATCATTATGTTTTCAAGAGATTTATAATAATTTCATAACAAATTATTAACTGTGCAGAAACTCTTGGGGGTTGAAACCATGTAACGTCTCAAACACGCTCCGGAATATTCAAATGAGCATATTAGGAGTTTTCATACCATATTTGGATGTAAAGCTCGATTCAAGATGGCCGCTCCAATCACGTATCCTAAGTTTTCACGGATTAGGAGAGATTTATTGAATTTCTCAATGTCATTTTAGAAATATCTGTATTTAAATTTAGGCTTGAGAGATTTCAAAAGCAAAAAATTGTTAATTACTGAAAAAAAGGTTCCATCCTGGGGGGGGGGGGGGGGGGGGGGCTTCTTTTTTTCTCTTCCCTTCTTTTTTGGAACCCCCCCCTTTTTTCGTTCCAAACCTCAAATT
>WUCR03226004.1:0-14558 GCA_009858155.3 Phymanthus crucifer
AGAGAACACAAACTTTGTCAGTGTTATCTATTACACAAAGATTTTCGCGCCCTCCCTTTTTAGTACACAAAAAATTTAGCCTCCCCCCCCCCCCCTCATTTCCACCAGCTCACCCTCCCTGCAAGTAATGTCCTCTCCCTGAATTACTGACAAACTGACAAATAAGTGTAATTTCAACAAACAGCTAGACCATTAATTGGCAGTGATTGCACCTATTTCTTGATGGAGTCGAGTCTAACAGAGCATGACTCTGGACGTCACACTAAATACAGCCTCATGTCCCAAAACTTTGCCGCATCATCAATGCATCGTGTGTCAACATCTTTCACATTATTTTGCGCAAACGTTTAAAATATTTTTGTTTATATGAATCATTTCATTATGTGGGTCACGCAAAGTTCATATCGTTGTTTCTCCCTCTAAAGTAGAGATGATGTCCATAGCATAGCCCTTCACCTTCGCATCTGCGCCTACTCGGACGCCATGGGAGCTTACTAAGTAACCTCTAATTTTGCGCACTTTCCATTGCGTGTCGAGTCTATGAAATCGCTCCCATGGCAAATGTCAAGATCAATTACGCATGCTATAAACTCCTTACAAATCACTAATTACATTCTGGAGAAGATATTGATCGGGCAAGACACGAATAATTACACACGTGTAGGATGCAAACAAACTTATCAGTTTATTCAAATTGATAGGCGCGCATACAAAACTAATCACAAGTGGCGAATGTGCGCCGTCTGAAGGAGGGAGGAGTGCGCTTAGATGTGATACAAAAGAAGGCGCGCATTCACTAGTGTAGTTTTGCGCAAGCCTGCAAAAGGCTGATTATTGCCTTTAAAAGATCCTAGAGCTAAAATAGCATTGTTGCGCAGTTACGCAAATGCTGTGAAATTGTCATACGAAGTGAAAACGAGCTTCCCTTTCTTGTCCCTGAATTCACTTTGTTGTGACAGGAAGGCTTCTTTGAACTTCGTCATATCAACCATTTCCGCATCGAACAACGCCACCAACTCTGCTCTAAAAAGAGCCCAATTATAGAAACGTGAAGAATTCTTCTTTGTTGCTAATTTTACAAACACTCAGAACAAACTCAGATCAAATATTTGATAAACCATTGGATAGAGAAACTGAATCCACTGGACACTCAAGTTGTAAGATAAGCTGGTTTTTCAAGATGACTGAATTAGACTACTTGGTTCCCCTGTCTATTTTGAGCTCAAAATCTTCGAGCAGACTGTGATTAAGCATAAGCACCACATAGGTTATCTGTGAGGTTACAAATGCTACTTTCTAATAAAATTTCAAGAGTTTATTGTATGAAGTCAAATTAAAAACAGAGAGCATCTTGTAAAGCGCAGGGTACGACGAGGGGCCATCACTATGAGGCTTGGAGGTTTGCTTCTGTGCTTAGATCAAGCTAGGATTTAGTAATTCGTAAGGGACAATCGTTGTTGATTCTCACTCTCATAAGAAAAATATCATCCTCCCTCCCCTCCCATCAAAACACACGCAGCCGAGCTATTTCCTTATCACTATCAAAATGGACTATAGAACAGAAAACATGCTACGCATCTAGTTCTTCAATGACCATATTTTCCAGTTACTCTAATGTCCTTTGAATTTCTAGGTTTTATATTCCGAGGGGAAAAATCCTTCTATCATTAAAAGGAAGTAAATTCTTCCACTAACAAACAATAAACTATTATGCGCAAATAGACTAACAAAATAAATACAAGCAGTCTAATCCGAGTGTTGAGCAAATATTACGCGGGAACTTTTATGATGAAAAGTTAATGTGTTCGCGCCGGTTCCACTTATAATATTGCTGCTAGTCTGATAAGATAACCAAGCCAACAGTGTCATAAAAAAAAACTACTGAAGTAGTGATTTATGCATGTGTACAATTCTTGGGCTTATCGGCGGACGATAGCCCCAAAGATAATAAACTAAATCGGCCTTGGGGCATTAGCAACTCGAAAACATGGCGTGCCTTGTGGATAGCGTGATGAAGGGACCCACAGAAACTCCTGTTATACTGCAAATATACCATAAATTTGGATGAATTGCAATAGATTAATTGGTGAATTAAGTGATTAAGTGCGAATGATTAGATAATTATTTGTAGTTGTACAGCGATAATCAATTTATGATTTTATTGAAAATAATTTGGTGAAGTTTCAGCAGCGCCAATTTCTTCCAACAATAACCCGTGTAAACTTAGAACCGAAAAATGGCCAAAAATGCGACTCGCTAAAAGCAAAAATCGTACAACGTCATTCAAATATAAAGACATATTACTCTCCTGTGGTAACTCAACGCTTGGTCAAATGATAATGTATTTAACAGTTGGAAACTATTTTCGCTAACAGAATTCAACGAAAGGTCGTTTGCAGTACTAAACAATCTAGACGATTTTCTATCTCGTTGAGTAATTTATTTTTCTGGCGTGAAAAAAACATTTCCTAATCCGTAAATTCGCTCTGCTGGAATTTCAATTACACAGACATCAGAGATAAAAAATACGGCTTGATAAACTTTAGAAAGTAGATAAAAGATCATTTCAGGGACCCAACTGCGACTCGCTGAAGCCGAACTCAAATTGCTGTGGAGTTCGCTTTGTTATTCACCAGCCATAGGAATCCGGAGAACTCAATAAGAATTCCAAAAGCTTGTTAATAGGGTCAAAAAAAGCTGTCAGATAAAAGAAAAGTGAAGAGCTTTTAAACTCCGTTCTACAGCAAGTCATTGGCAGCTTTGTTTTGTAATTACTGCCGGTACTTGGATTTCAATTGACTGATCATTTAACCTTGATTCGCCGGCTACAAAATGAACGTATACTATAACACCAGCAGTAGTAAGCGCCGGAGTAACCAAATTAAAATCGTTCTCCACTCTATCGCAAGGCCTACTGGTAAAAAGAGCTCTGTTCAACGCAGCAAGGAGATGCAGAGAAAGGAAACAGCTTCACCGATGATGTCATTTTTCTCGGGTCCGGGTTTCGAACCGCGGGAATTAGAAATCGACTTACGGGATTTAGTTGGAGTCAACATCAATGATTTAGATGATTCTTTGAAAGATATTTTACTGGACGATCCAAAGAGGCCCAGTTCTACCGACACTGATGATATAGATAATGTCTCCATAGTGTCCGAGATCTCGACTTGTAGCTCGGCAGTTACGGTGACTTTGGAGCCGGTGGACGAGGAACCGAGTGCCGCGACAGAACCTAAGCTACCATCTTCACCAACTCCAGGCAAAACTGCTGAACCTTGGAGCTGTCCTTCGTCTAGCGAACCAGAAGACGAAGATAGTCGAAAAAGTGTACGAAAAAGCAAGAAGATTTCGAATTTGTTTTCTTTTAATTCCAGTCCTGCGAACTCCAGTCCAGGACCGCATTCCGAAAGTCAGCAGATAGAACGTAGTTCAAGTGAGCGCAGAAAGAGAAGGTCATCACTAACGAAGTTAATGTCGCCCTTGGCTTTGAGCATATTTACAGCAAGTGGCCTTCCCAGCGCCCCCATCAATGTTGCTGAAATGAGACCTGATCTGTACGAAAAAGAGTCCAAAAAATCTTCCGGTCAAAGTAGAGGAAGCAGGAAGCTCTCTTTGACAATGTTCCAGAAGCAAAGCTCGTTGGATAAAAGTGAAACTAAAAAACGCAGGAATACAGATCCCAGCTTGATTCAAAAGTTCAAGAATTCTATTATAGTGGAGTCGGAGTCAGAGAGTCTGAAAGCAGAGAACGAGGACTCGAACCAAGAGAGAGCGAGGAAAGTTTCTTTCAACTCGTTAGCGCCAAGTGTACAGGATCTGACGGAAAACAATCTGCGCGTTGAACCTGAGAAGGCCAACTTCAAAGACGAGGACATCAGGTTGAGAGATGTGATGGGAAAAGTCCTGAGGTCTCACATGCTGTCAATGGTAGATTATAGACGTGAGACCTGTGACCGCACTGGAAAGAGCATTAGCAAAATCATCAAGACCATTGTAGAGTCGATCAAAGAATCCGAGGGACTGCCGTCCAAAGTGGCCTGCTTGGTGTACATCGCGGCGGTCCGAGATGAGGGGATCTTCATGTCCACACAGGCCTTGTGGGATTCCAATCAAGATAACTTTGCTGCCGCAAGTTTTCGAAATGACTCTGTCTTTGGACTTGCGGTTGTCATAGCAACACCTTACACCTAGTACCATACGTAGTTGTCATAGCAATACGTTTACGTAATTTGACGTCATACTTTTGCATGACGCAATAGTTGTCATAGCAATGTCTTGCTTCGTGTAACAATTGCCTTTACTTGACTTGCCAAAGTTGGTGGTACATCGTTTTCCAGCTGTGAACATTCTAGAGCTCTCATATTCAATTTATCCTCATGTTGGCCATGATAACGCCTGCATTTTTGCCATTCTCGCCTGCTATTCCATGCTGGTCAAAAACACTATCAAAGTTTCCAGCGATTACTCTTGGTTGGATTTCCCCTCAGGCGTATTGACACGGTCATGAGAATCACGGCTTATCAAAAACAATGTACCCACACGTTCTATGCGTATTTATCACTACAATCAAAAATCGATTATAATTGGATAAATAGAAAAGTTGAATTTGTTGAATTGTGTGAATGTGCCGATGGAACAGAAGTCGTGAGAAAAAGGTATCGACTTGCGGGCTTCTCTGCATGGCAAAGCATGCTGAAGATTCATACAAGGCCCTGAATACTTTAAACCCTTATTAGAAGGTCTGGCAAAACACCCACAGCACTATATGAAAACGTACGCATAAAGCTATCTGATCCTGAATTTTTCCTGACCTGGAATCCGGCTGAAAATGTTGGACACCTACTGTCAGTGCAGGTCGATGGTTCGTGAATTATTGCACGCACTGAAGCACTAACACAGTGTCTTCTGATAAATCCGAAAATATCAAAGCAAACGCAAAGATATTGGAAAAAGTTTCACAGTTGAAGAAGCTTACTGAAAAAAAAAAAAACGTTCAAGTCATTCTAAAAGTGATTTTGGAATATGGATATATCTAGTGCGGGTGCCGTGGAATGGACTGGAGAAATCCTCTATCCTCTGATATCGTGACTACAAGAACAGTTTGTATCGCGTGCAGCCAATGCTGGTGGGGGAAGGGGGCGCAAGATAAAAGCATAAGAACCTTGGCTCAAAAATCTAAGACGCTAAATAAGTCGATGAATATTCAACCTTCTTTATTCCTGGAGAAACCAACGGTTGATTCTTAATCTCACCGTGTTTCCGGCGTTTTTCATACCTCGCTTTTTTTTTCCATGCGTGTTGCCATCCCTTATTGAGCTAATGAAAGATGCAAAGCGCAGTTTCCACTGATTGGCTGATATTCTGTTTCTATGGCCTTGGCACCTGAGCCCAGTTCAGACTTGACGCCGAACTTTAGCGCGTCGAATATAATTGTCATGTTGAGCACTGTTTTTTAGAGAAACTAAGCAAAGGAGCTGATGTCTTAAAACGTAGTTTTCGTCGGTTTCTTAACCGCTGGACCCAACGGACAATTACGTTTGACGCGGCAAAAGTTCGACATCTGAACTAAGCATTATTAATTCCATTCAGCACAAAAATTTGAACACATTTCGCTAATGGAATTTAGCTTGTCGTTTTTCATCCTTGATTTTTTTTTTTTTAAATCTAACTAACAAATCTGGTTTTGAAGCCAGTAAATGTCATAAACTGCTTCGTTCACCGGAACTGTACGTCTTATTCCGTTGCAAAACAGAGAGATGAAATGAAGTCGGCCATGCTAAAATTTTCTTTCATTCTTGTTATATCCTTCAACACCCATCCGAACCCTAACCTTCAAACTCTCTCTTTACCGTCCTCGGCTGGTGGGAAAATCTTTAAACAGACTCGACTCGACCATCATTCCAAAGGTCAAACAAAACCTGACCACCAAACGCACTTCTGATGAATGACGCTAACTTCGTTTTTTAGACCACCCAGTTTGTTTCTAGTATACACTAGCTGATTCTGGAAACGTCAAGCGCAACTAAAGCCTTTAACTCTCACCAGTCGCGACACCCAGTGGCTTAGCTTCTCATGGCAGAATGTTACCGTCAAATGAAACTGAAGTGCATCAGTCATCCCTGCTATCATTGCAGATGTTTTGCTTGCTTTGTCTGAGTAAGACAAAGCAGCCATCATATGAGAAATGCTTAACATGTTTTGCAGATGGTTGGGTGCAATTGATCGTCCCAGATTTCTGCAAGGCTACAGGTCTGTAGAATTATGACAAGGCAGGCACGATCGATCTTAGCTTTGTGGAGTAAAATTCATAGTACTGAAATAGTTTTTTAGAAACAAATGCATGCAAGACAGAGTCCAGTTCTATTTTGGGGTGTTGTTGATACAAGTCAAGAGTGCTATTTCCAGTGTCATGTCTACCTTTGATATTATGCATACAAAAAGTGATCACAAATAGCCTGCGTAGAGGCCCTCTCTCCTTTCCCTCCCCAATCCCCCTCGTCCCCCTCCCCAAAGGGCCCCCAACCCTTCCAGAGGGCCGCTACGCAGGCTAGATCACAAAGAAATAATATTGGGACATTATCATAAAAGAGAAAAAAAGAAACTCTCTAAATAAGATGTCTCTTCTTCAGTAATGCACAATATTAAGGTATGCATTGCAAGGATTCCCATGACTTTCCCCAGGAGTTGATGGTTTAAGGTCATACTACCAAAACAGGTAGAGCGTTTTTTTGACTTGTCGCGAAACAGTTGTTTGACTGCACAATCGTGGACGTTCATACACACATTCATAAGCGGTGAGCAGCTAATTACCTTTGAAGTTCGGTTGAAGTGCATGGTGGAATGTGGCCGTTACTTGCACTTGAATAGCATGTTTAAAAAGGTAATTAGCCACTTAGGGCTTAGGAATGTGTGTGTGAACGTCCACGATTGTGCAGTCAAACAACCGTTTCGTGACGAGTCAAAAAATGCTCTACCTGTTTTGGTAGTATAAAGAAAAGTAAAGCAAATTTCATCATGATAGCTATTGGTCTTCTATGGACATCTCTCATCTCTTCCATATTTTTCTATTGGTAGGCTACCTGTGCCTAGAAAAAAGTGCCTGTGTGAGAAGCTAGAATTACAAGACAATTTATAACCTATTCCCCACATGCTGGATGATATACACCTATTTCAAAAAACGCTGTCGGTGGGCGATCTGAAATGTGGAATCTGAGACAATAAGTCGTCAGCTCAGGCTGTGCTCAAAGACCCTCAAACGTTGTGGAATATTTAGACATTCAATTGCTGTGAACGACCGATCCAAAACAAAACATATTGATGTTTAAATTTACAGTCTACAGCCTTCGATTACTTTGAGTCTCAGCTTTCAGATTGCAGATCGCCGACCGATGTTTTTCGAAATAGGCGTATACCAGTCATGCAAATGAAAGGTATTTGTGCATGTGAGCCTTCACACATCTGATTTTAACCTTGCTTTTTAGACAGTGCAAATGCCTCATAAGATAATTCCTGTTATCATATAGACATGAGTGCTCTACTGGAAAATATGCCACTCATTGATTTTGTACAAAGCTACATCCAGGAAACAAGTGACATATTTTCCATATTCTCACTAGTGAAGATATTGATGACATCACTTCCAATATTTTCCTGCTCAGATCAGTAGTTTTTGCACTCTTAGAATATGAATGAACAGGAAATTCTTTAATAATGTATCAATGACATTGCATTAGGACCAAACAGTGGCATGCAAGCATACTAGTGTGTAAAGCCACATACAGCACGTTTCGTTTGAGCTTGGAATGACAAAGTTTTATCGATAAGTTTTCGTGGGAAAAAAGGATGTTGTCAAGGCGAATTATTGAAGCTACTAGGGAAATTTGGAAAAAGCCTGTGCAAGTGTGAAATAGGCACGTGGACTTCCATTGCAACTTTGGTTATTCACCTTGACAACATCTTTTTTTCCCATGAAAACTTATCGATAAAACTTTAGCCGTTCCAAGTTCAACTTAAAAGTGCTGTAAGTTATGGATTCCACTTTTCTCAAAATGAAATGCAATGAATCAAAAAAGTATGACAAAAAATGGGTATCATGTTTCAGATGATGTCATACTTTGCTTCATGCGAAACAACACGTCTCCGCCAAAGTCCTTCACATTCAAACCCATCTTTGTGACCTTCTTCACCCAAACACTACCCTCTTGAACATCATCAGGGCAATCTTTCAGCTCTTCATAATTGATATCAAAATCAGTCATTGATTTCTCAAGGTAATACCAGTGTCCCAAAGCACCAACGTCAATCACTTGTTTCCATAGATACATCCATCTCATCTTGGTATAGTAACAGTGTTTTTCGTAGCCATCATATTCTTTACTATAATCTTTCACCAACATTAACGAGAACAACCCAAAACTTTGCCTCCGTAGTCGGCCTTGATTATGAAGCTTCTGAATGCTCTGCGTATAGCCATCAGATTCTGGATTTCTTATCTTATTGCTGATTTGCATGAGGTCTAAACTGTTATCCATAAGGGTATCGTAATAGGTATTTTCGTCAGGATTGTGACGATAGACCAAGTACACTGCTCCAACCAACCCAAACTGAACAACAGACCTCAAAGGCTTCTCTTTGATGCCTTTTAGAAAATCCACAAACACATTCTTGTAGTCCACATAGATATTGTACGCAGACCTACCCAGTTTGTGCTGTTTGAGGCTTTCAAACTGGGGCAAAAGCGTGTTATTCACACGATTTGCGGTTTGCAATATCTTCTTCACTCCGGCCGCCATCTTGGATAACGAGTCACACTGAGCATGCTCCGTGGTTCCCGTGCAAATCATCGCGGACTCACATTACCACGTGATGGTGTTCAGTCAAAATATTTGCAAAAAACAAAAGGAAAAGGGCAGATTTATAACGATTTTTTACCAAAATGGTGAGTTTTTCTCTATATTCATCAATCCACTGCTGTTATACAGATCTTTACCTTTCTTATCATGCTAAATTTTTCCGTTTTTACGCTCAATATCATGTAAAAATCTTAACGATTCGAATGCTAGTTAGCATTCCATCATACTATGTTACTGCATATTTCGAATGTTAGCGTCTTTTCCTAAGATCTCCTAAAAAACAAGAAAAATCTAGATTCTGCTGCTAATGTTTGGCTATATTTAGCTAGCACCGATTACCTATGGTGACTAGATTGAATGACATCTCAATTTCTTGTAGTATTCACGTGGTATGGAAGTGCTTTGTTGTGATTATAGATTCCTTTGCCAAATTAGACACTTTCAGCCAAGATCCTCCTAGATTCCAGCATCTGTTAACTAATAACAATGCTCTAGAAGTGTACATGTTGATTGCTCGCGATGATGTTACAGAATGTCCACATTATTCTGTCAACAGCCCAAGGCATTCAAGGTCAGGAGTCATGCCAAGAAGGCCATCCATCCAAACTCTAGAAAGGCTTCTCAGCTAGCAAGGGCAGCTCACAGAAAAGAGAAGTTACAGAGGTATGAACTGAGAATACTGATGCACACATACATAATCTTGGTGCTTCACTAAGGCACTCTTTCAATTGTTTATCTGACAAATAGGACTTATGTCCAAAATGTCAACTCAATTTACAGTTTTTTCGGTGTTCAAGTTACACTTTCATCTAAAACATTTTCATCTGTCCATCCATTCATTGCTTGAACTGTCCATTCTTCTTCCATTTATCCTTCCATCCATTTCCTTCTAGTCATTCATTTGTTCATTGATTCTCTTGCTTGTTTCTCTTTTGCTTGATTTGAAGCAAAGAGCACAAACAACTGACATCTGTATAATAATAAACCATAACATCACGAAAGATAAGTGAAGCATAGAGTGTTTTCATTGATGGATCGTCCCTCCACATGCAATTCGTGGGCTAATTTATTCATAAACAAATCAGCCAATCACAAGCACTACCCAGATCTGGGTAGCGTGATGTCATCAGTATGGAATTTCCCGGCTCGTTGCTCAGACATTACTTTCGCGGGGGGATGAGGAGCGAAAGAACGTCTGTTTTTTCAGGCTATTGCTTGTTTAGTCAGTTAGTCATTCATTCATTCATTCATTCATTCCATATTTGCCCTTTATTAAATAATTTCAGTTATGTGTCAGAAATGGTTAATGCTCTTTACTACTAGTCTAAATTGCTCTGGATTACTGCATGAAGCTCCCTCCAGCAAGGGGTCTTAAGAGGGAGGAGTTAATCCAAGTTCGCAACCCAAATATAAAACCAAATCCCAGTTCAAATCTCAAAATCTCATTCTGTTTTCATCTCTAATTGGAATTGCTGAAATGCCAATCCTACTCCCTTTTTTATTGTTTTGATGCTGAGAATCCCAGTCACAGTGCATGAAATTCCATTGCCCACCTCCAAAGAAGGCAAATCCTAGGTCCCTTATCCCTTCAGGACCATCCATTTAACAAGCTTATATATTTATTCAATTTCAGAAAGAAAGAGGAAAGAAATCAACTTCTAGAGGCAAAAGGTATTATTTGCAAGATAGTCCAACAAAATAAGAGATTTTTTGTAAAAGCATTGTTAACTCATGTCACAGAGCTACAGATACGCCTTCTCAGCACTGACAAAATCTTCCGAGATAACTTTACTTATTGGAATGGGAACTTGACACTGTTTTCTTTGCTTTTGATATTTATCAGTTGGTGAAAAGTGCCGGTGGTTTTTTGAACACATTGATGAAAGCAAGCAAAGGTATACAGCTGAAGAAGTAAGAGAATTGATTGAAGAGTAAGTGGACATCCATCTTGACAATGCATATCATTAGTTGTGCTAGGATTTAGAATGCAAGGGCATTACATTCATGTAAAGCCTAATTCTCACTAGAGATGCTAGCATAAGCATAATGACATACACAGGCACAGTTAGTTTTCTGGTTACCTTTAACCTCTTTGTTTGGACAGAGCAAAACATTCAGTCAAACTTGCAGTACTTTCTGCACTTGCATATATGGTTGTGCTTATGCTTGCATTACTAGTGACAGCGGCAGATCCAGGATTGGAAGGGGGGGGGTGCACTTTGTGAAGTCTCTGTACAACCTTGACAAAGGGTTCTCTTGTATACTTCAAAAAGGTACCGACTGTTGGAGGGGTCATTTGCACCCAATGAGCCCCCCTAGATCTGCCACAGAATGAAAGCCATGCTTGATATAGATCCTTTTTCATTTTTCTTGAGGGCTCTATGCTACACTTACTGGGTGTGTAGAGTATGCAAATTAAGGCCTATTGTGTGAACATTTGGTATATGGCAAGAACTACTTCCAGTGAAATCTCGTGCTGTGATTGGCTGTTTGCCAGGCAAGATCCAGCCATATTGCCCATGGTCAATATGGAAACTCTTGGACACTTGAAAATTAACTTTCAAAATCAAAAATGCCACATAATAAACAATTTATTAACTGAGCTTGCTCATTCTGTACTGAAAAATATCAGATGGAGATCTTGATAGTACAGACTGAGCCGTCTTTCGCTCAGTTAACAAACCCCTTAGTATATTGAGTTGCAGAACTGCTCACATGCACTACCATGACACATTTAAGTATTCTAGTTTTATAGCTGTCATTGATGTTGTTCCCAGATACCTTCATCGTTTTGATGCAGAGCTGCAAACAATAGAGCAACTAAACAATGCAGTAAAAGGCAGACAGGGAAGAATACATGCAAACAAGGAAGACAATATGAAGACAATCATTTCTGTTGAAAGAGATCATTTCAATACAGGAGGCTTGGGTAAGTCTGAAGGTGTCTTGGAAGGTACGGTAATAGAGCTACAAAATCGTGCAACTTGTCCCACAACATTGTTGCATTGCAAGTTGCAGAGCAATTGTTGCTTGTATTACCACTTCACATGCAGCAAATTTTCTTTCTTGTAGAGAGTAGGAAGAACTTCTACTTTGTGTGACAAAAACTAGGGTGGTACAAGCAACATTTACTCTGCAACTTGCAATGCAACACAATGTTTCACAACCATTGTATGATTTTGTTGCTTGTATTTACTGTATCTTAAGAAACTTGACTCATTTGGTACTCTTAGAGTGCTGCTTTTAGTCAAACTGTCTTATAGTTAAATTTATCTAACATATAATTATTTGGTAAAAATTAAGTTTGCACCAAATACTGTATCTGTCAAGGGTTCCTTGACCAGAGAATGAGCAAACACAGAGTGGATTACATCATTGCCCCTCTCCTTTGTTATTCACAGATTCGGCAAAATACACTCTTACCTACTTTCATTTTTTGTGAGTCACTGACTACTTTTGATTTGTTTTCCAGAGGTACCAGATCTTACATCTGCTAAGAACTTTGCACTTTTCAAGTGAGTTTAATTCATTTTCACCTCCGTTATATCATTATCATCTTTGTACTTTTTATATCATGGGTGGCGCAGTGGTGAGAGTGCTCGCCTCTCACCAACGTGACCCTGGTTCTATTCCCATACTCAGTGTATGTGAGTTGAGTTTGTTGGTTCTCTCCTGTGCTTCGAGGGTTTTTCTCCAGGTCCTCCGGTTTTCCTCCCTTCTCAAAAATCGACTTCTAAATTCCAATTCGATCCTGGGCTTTCACTTAGATTGGAGCCTTGCTCTGTTGTGATTGACCCACGCTGTGACGACAGCAGGGGCGTATCCAGGATTTGTCATGGGGGGGGGGGGGGGTCCTTACATCTCAAATTGTCACTGTGACGTCATAGCAATCTATTGTTTTAGCACAAATTGCATTTTCTTTTTATTGCTTTTTGTGTTAAGGGGGGTCACGGTCACCCTGTGACCTCCCCCTGGATACGCCCCTGGACAGTACAGCCAAAAGCTAGCACTAGATAGATATCATGTTGGGCCTTATTTGCTGGAACAGTAAATTTGTTACAAGTAGCCTCACATTAAAATGCTATAGGATGATTGGAATTTTGATTATCATAATGCTTAATATTTATTACTAATAATTTGTTTTTAGGGAATGGAACTGTGACATGAGATGTTTCTCTCCGATATGTATGAAGGCTTTTACAAAATCACATCCTACAGAATCCAGGTCTCAGGAACAAGAAATAATAGAAACAAATGCAGAAGAGAAAAAAGAAGACAGAGAGAAAAAGCTAGGAGAGAATGATGATGATAAGAATTGTTCTTCCTAAATTGATAACAACCCATGTTGTGAAATTGGTCTTCAGAATTAGGAGGTTTTTATCAGAAATGTTACCAGTATTCTAAGGGAAGTAAATTATGCAAAGGTCACTGAATGGCGTTTTCCCTTTATTTGTTTTGTTTATATCGGTTGGTTATAAAATTGTTTTTTTGCTGCCGTCAATCAATGATAATCAGTTGGTACCTTTTATATTTGTGACTGGTGGCAGTGGAAAACCAAATTCCATTGTGCAACTACCAACTACCGAGTTCGAAGAATTTTGAGAATAACAGTACTTCTACAGGTATTTGATTTGATTTAGCTTCGCCTTTTTAGGAGTCACTATTACGAAAAACATAAAATAACGAGAATTTACATGAACAAGTTACATGGCAGGGTTACTGTAACAGCATGTTTGTTTTGTCAGGACTAGTTGCTTCTGCAGTACACCAAAGAGTTAGAAATCACCATTAAGCACAAGCTTTTTCACATTATGATTCCCACCAAAATAATAGAACCCTTTGCCTTTCTTCATTTATCTATTCCTGCATTCCCAACGTATTCCATATTTCTCCGATTTCAATTCTAGACTTCACTTTCATCACTTCAATAGACCATTTCACAGTTCTCGTCGCTCAACTCCAGCCTCGTTAGCATGTAATTATTCTTTAGAATTTGACTTCAGCTCGCAATAATGTAAGGAATTTGCACCTCAACGAACAATTGAAATAATCAAAAATTCCAAATGCAGTACTCAATTTCTAAAGAATATATTTCACGATGGCGAGGCTGAGGTTGAGCAACGCGAACCGTGAAATGGTCTATTCCTATTCCTTCCTACTTGGCCTTCCAATCCCACTTTATTATTTTCACTCATTCCTTCCCATACTTTTCCATCTCTCGTTTCCAATCCATTCCAGTCATCATCCTTTGTCAGTTCCCAGTATTTGCTTTGTTCATTATAACATCACTTTTTATTTTTCTTTAAAAACATAACCATTTCTTTGTTATCTTTTTTCAAAATCATTTTTACTTTAAAATTTGAATAAAGAACTAGGAAACAGTTTTGAATAATCTAGGTGTATAGTGTAGCTAAGAAAATAGAAAGTGCTTTCACTGCAATTATTTCCTTAGGTAAAAACCTACAAATCTACAAACATGCTTATTTTGTAGCGTGAAGGAGAGTGGAGGCACATAAAATCAAAATCGAAGACCAAATATATTTTGGAGCTAGGTGGCTTGCTTTCTAAGGCTGCATTCATAATGTATGGCGGGGGGGGGGGGGGGGGGGGAGGTTAGGGGTGGGAAAAATTTTTTTCAGGGGAAAGGGGGGGGGGGGGGATGGGTTTAATTTTTTTTTAAAAAATTGGGGGGGGAGCTAAAAATTT
>WUCR03226394.1:0-11913 GCA_009858155.3 Phymanthus crucifer
AGCGTGATTAGTCACGCCATATCCCTTTGTTCACAACATAAGCCTCACATCCATGCCAGTTTTGCATTCGGTCTATAGCAGCCCATGAGCTTATTTGTGTTAGAATCAATTTGAAGAAAGAAGCCAGTTGGACGAGAAAGTTTGCGTCCGATTATATTTAAGCCTTAAAGCTAGTTCTTATCTCTTTCACAGTACAGTTTCCCTTTATAGATGTTGCTTTAGCTTACATCGGTGTAGCTACAATATGATTGCAAATCATTCAGAAAAATCAGTGTAAATTCATAATGATAAAGTTCGGTGAATTTGACCCTCAGTGCAATGCAACAAGGTGAACTGAAGATATTTGTGTTCATTTGCGCATGACAAGCGAGCCTACCTCATAAAGCCCCTTTTCGGTTTAAGAACCGTCTTCAGTGCGCTTGCGATTTTATCCCGAGAATTCCTCACCTCCTTTTGTTTTAACCTTCTTTTGTTCTGATTAAACAAAAGGTGAGAAATTGGGGATAAATCGCATGCGCACTGAATACGATTCTTAAACCGTCAAGGGGCTTATACAGAAGAACATCTTTGAAAAACTGGGTCCGGAATGGAAACGAAGCCGTTCCGTTATGATAAGAAAAGGATATTGAAAACATGTGCTGCAACTTAAGGAAATCTAACTATACCATTGGTTGGTTCAGTTTCATTTTCAAGACTTTCAACTAGTGGGGATTTGTGATGCTGAAATGTCTGCTAACTGTTTTCTTTTCTTTTCTTTCTGCGTTCGTTTTAGAATCGTAGGCATAAGGAACATTGGAATTTTCTTTTTCTTTTCTTGTCTTTAATATGACTCATGCAACCTCTGTCCTCTGTCAGTATATGAATGTAAACATTCGTTCGTTTACTAAAGGTCAAGCCTGACCAATCAGAGAAAACCAAAACATTCAATTCTTAGAAATCGGAGTTTCATCCGGAACGACTGTCAGACAAGCATTCCTTTACATAGAATACATCTTCACTTGATCTGATTTTGCTACACTCCCTCTATCACACTTTATAGGCAAATCGTATATTTAGATCACCACGTACATTACAGCGTGAAAATGCGAGGATTTCATCGATCCAAATGAAATAATCTTCCAGAGTAAGCTGAGACTAGCTTTGGCGAACAGAAGACTCGTATACTTCGCTTCTGCTGTGAATCAAGTAAGTAAAAATATTTTGAACAAGGAATACGTCAATTACCTCTCATTTCCCGAAAACAACATTGAAATATTAGATAGAGGGTAATGGTACTAGTTGAGGGGAATTTCTGTCAGTTTTAGCATGAATATTTAAAGCGTGAGTATGCAGTAATACGAATATTGATGAGTCTGTGAGCAAATCTTAGGGTCCGAGGGTGGGGAGCAACGAGGAGTCGAGAACTAGTGAAGAGAAATCACCACCAGCCTAGTTTCGTAGTTTCGTTCCTATTTTACACCTTGAGCCATCGAGTAATTTCAACAGCTACTGAGGTAAACCAAACATAAGTGTAATCGATATACCGATTGATGTGTAAGGTAAATCATTTTCACGTGGGTGTCAGTCTCCTTCATTGGGACTGTTTTAGTGTGTCTCGGGAAAGCCTTGCAGTGGGAGGAAAAGTAGGGGGTCTACTCAGGGACCGCGGAGGGGGAGGGGCTGGCAGGGCCGCGGCCCCACCACTTTGTGACTTCTGCATCCACGTTCTCTCATTTTTTTTTTTTTTTTTTGAGTCTTTCCCCCCACTTTTAGGGTGCTCCGCGGTCCTTGTCTAATGTTAGTTGTGTGTACCTTGGCCTTAATATTGTAATGCACGTTGCCTCTAAGAATCACCGACCAAAATTCAACTTACTAAGTTGTAACTGTTTTGTGACTCAACCAATCATAATCACATTGCGCATGATAGTTATGAGGAAAATTTGCACTATATGGAAACCAACCTTATTCGCTACTTGCGCATACCCATAATACTTTACGGTTTGGAGGGTAACTAGAGGACAAAATCGCCGTTATTGATAAAAGGCTGATGAAAAAATACTGCAAATACCTCAGCTGATATGCAAATACAAAATGAAGCAAATAGAAGTAGAAAGAGAGAAAATCTTCAAGAAATTATAAGAAAGTTTTGAACATTTCTTTGTAGTACAATACATTTTCTGTAACACGGAACTTCTTGTTGTTATGAACTAGAATGAAGTGATATTCAGGTTTTTAGCAACAAGGACAGGTATACTGTACATTGCATTGAAAAGTGTCCAAATAATGGTGCAGTTTTTTTAACAGCTACCCCCCAAAACCGTAAAGTATTTTGGGTATGCGCAAGTAGAGAATAGTGTACACTGTAGTCAAAAGATATTTCAAGATCAGTGTCTAGTGTACTTACCAGCCAGTCAGCTATCTCGAGCACAGTTCACATAGTGTAATTTGGCCTCTAATTGATGTAGTCTTTGTTGATAGACAGATATGGCTTGGTTATTCCAAGTTGTTCTGCTGGGACTTCTGCACAACATCTTTGCCCAAAACTCCTTTGGGACTTCACCCAGTTGTCCAGCTCGAATCTACTCTGCGTCATACTTCAAAAGTCCCGCGGGATGCTTGAACAGCGACGTAGACAAAACAAACCTCGAAGAGCAAGATTCGGGTGCAAATGCACCCAGTCCCCACCCTGTCGAGGGACATCTACAAACCGTAATGTGTCAGTTCAAGTGGATAAATAGACAAGACATGATAAATCGGGCTCAGGAACATATTAAGAACAGACAAAAGGTGTTTCTGCGCTTTACATCACCAATCTACGTCCTCACTAATTCATCCTCCACGTGTCAAAAATCAAAGAGGATGCACACATGGGTATGGGTCAAGTCATCACATGACAACATGCTTTTATACCCACATAACTTTGTTATACTTTCGTTCAATACTTTTAAGATCATCACGAAAAACTTGGGTGAGGCAAAAGGGGAGTGTGAGACAAGCAGTCACAACGGATCCAAAAACACCCAGGAATGCGTGCTCACTTGGCAGGACGTTCATTCCTTCATGGACGATGTTACCAAGGAACTAGGTGATCTTGAATGGAGTCGTGTCTGTCTGCAATTGGACTATGGTGTTTCAGACCTCATAGCTCAACCTCACGATGCTATTCCGGACACATTGTATTACTGTAGATTTCTCCGTCTTTTTCTAGCCAAGAAGTTGTTTTTCCACGAAAAAGATACCAGTAAAGACGTAATCCATTATCGCTGCTATGATAAAAATGGAAAGATATCCTCGAACAAATCGCGGCTAACGTCCTATTACTTTGTAATTCTAATCATAGCTGTAATCCTCTGGTGTTATTCTCCGTTACTGGTACATTATTGTCCCAGCTCGAAAATTGTGCCATCAATCAGCTATCCTCAGGGTTTGGCGCCAGAAGACTTCCACCCCTCGTACAAGAGTCCCAAGCGGTTTGGAACATTTCTGAAATGCGTTTTTTGTTTCTACATGAAAAAGAACCAGGGAAGAAAAGCTCGTATTCGCCGTGTCGTCTTCTTTCTCAGTTTTTCGTTGATCTCTCATCGACTTCTTCCCATCCCAGGTTCTCCATACTTCAAGTATGCGCTACCATTATTTGTTGTCTTTCTTGTAGCGTTAATGATCCCGGATTTGTTCAGCGTTTACCTCGAACAAGATTTTCCAAAGACATTCCTCAATCTGTGGAAGTACCCCGATGGAGTTTTTCGAGCGACTTCAAAAGTGGAGTACCAGCTTTTAGCGCACTGCATGAAAGAGCGCATCTACCTCACCGCCGATTCACGTTTTTGGTCCATGCTTTGGGAAAACAGGTTTAACCTGTTACCATATTCTAAACCCAAAAATCACGGCAGTCCTTTTGATTACATGTGGTGGATTGTCCTCTCAATACCAGGACTCTTTTCCTTCCTTCTCTTGCTGGTCATCAACTTTGCGTATTACTTCATACCAGCTTTTTATTTTTACAAAGAGTTGGTAGTAGTTATTGTCAGAGGGCTTCAGTCTTGGGTTTCCAAGAAACCAAACTCTTTTCTGGCCGTGGCAATAGGCGTAGTCTATAGCGCAATCCTCGTGCTAATGGTAGCGTATATAATGGTGTCTATGTTCTTCTGGTGTTATCTGATAGCTGAAGTCACCATGTTTACGTATTTTTGCATCATTATTGTTCCATCGATGGCTTTTGAGTACCTTTTGCTGGTTGGTGCACTTGGATTCTTCTTTTATCAGACGGCAAATGATTTGAGAGAAAACTACGACCATCTTCGAGACCAAGTTATAGAATTACTTCAAAATCCAGCATCGTTAGATAAGGCCTTTTTGAGATCATCGAAACCGAATACAGTGAAACGCGTTCAGAAGCCAGACGGATCGTTTCAAGTAGTAATCCAGAAGAGTTCCAGCAGTATAACAATTCTGCACTGTGAGGATGACATCAGTTACCTCTCGCGTCATCTACTCGACGCGTGCATCGAATCCTGCGACCCCCTCCGTAGACTCGTAGGGTTTCACTTGCTTATAGCATTTTTAATGGCGTTCTACATGGTGGTTGCAATCTGGAAGAAGAATATTTATCACAAAGAAACAGAAGTGTCTTCCATCTTTACTATTGCGCAAAGCACTACGACTTATTTTATTCCGAACGTTCTGCAGTTCCTAGCACACAGGAGTCACTTTAGCAATCATAATGCTCTTCGAAGACACTTAGTGAGCAAGGCTATAGTCGAATACGTAAATAGAACTTAACCAAAACATTGTGTAAATATAAAGTTTGTTAAATACAAATATTTTTTAAAAGCACTGTGTAACAAAGGAACGAATATAGCTGAATATGCAAGTAGAAATCAGACAGAACATTGAGTCAGTCTAATACAAATAGTGCTCTTCGAAAGCATGAGTAAGCGAGGCCATAGTTGAATATACACAGAATTCAGTGTACAACCCACATTGTACAACTAGCTATAGAGTGCATATTATACAAGCTAGGCTCTTCGGAAGCACTTAATAAATAAAACCGTAATCAGATCTTGCTCGAAAAGCGTTTGCACAAACAGTTGTGTCTTGTGATTTTCTCGTCATGTAAGGCAAATAAAATATAACTAAGTGCAGAAATGAATCTTCTATAGACTGTGTTATATATGTGCAGTTTGGGTCTTGCATGTGAAAAGATCTTCTGTAAGCTGCGTGCATATAAGGGACATGTAGCTTGGATCTCTAGAAGGATGGCGCGCAAGTGTGCTGTGTGTTGATTGGGTCTCCTGTGAGTTGCGCGCGTAAAGGGATCACAAGATTTCAATCTCTAGAAATTTCCAAGACGTTTTGTTGATAAAACTAATAATAGCACTTTATTCATCATTTATTGAAGCGCAGAGCAATGACATAAACGAAACTCATTGACTCACTGATGAACTAATACCGAAATGCACCAAGCTTATTTTATCGCCAAGAAATAAAATATCAGCTGACCAGCAGTCTGTGTTAGCCTGGAGATGAAATCTTGCGCATTTACTATGGTTTGGTTCCATCTGTGACACTAAAATAACTATAGGACTTGAATGATATCCCTTACGAATTTGAGCTGGTCAAGCATTGATCTAGCGTGACTGATGCGAGCAGTACGTTTTGCGTTTAGTTAAAATGAGTGCAAACAAATTCTACCATCTTGTGCAAAAAAAGTATAGTTCTTGCTTTCTTTCCATGGCTGAACGCCTTTAAAACTGCGCAAGAACCTTGAGATTTGTCTGTTATATCTTTGTCAATTCACGTGCAGATACATTTTCCTAAACTTCAGGGCGTCTAACGAAAAAAATAGAGTACATATGTGCGGCATCACTTTAAAGGCTTAAAGACTTTCTGGGATGAATCCTCGTGTCGTCCCTTCCACTTCTCTTTTTCTTTCACTTGCGTTCATTTTCTTATATCCTTGTGAAGCACTGCTACTAACTTTCTTGGATATAAATCGAAGTATTATTGAATCCAGTAGCTCCTTGGATCAAGTACTCTTGACTTTATATTCTCTTGCATTTTTGCAGCCAAGTGCATGGCTGCAAGATAATATTTATCGTAAGGTGGATCTGTGATCATCTTTGCTATTCATTGATAGAGTCATTCAATAACGAGTCCTCTGTTACATCCAGACTATCCCATGCTTCTAGGGAGTCGTCATAGACTTCATATTCTGTAATTTCTAAGTCATCAAGGTCGGTCTCTACTCGCAAGTTTTCACATTGTTGATAAGTGGATATGAGATCTCTTGCTTCGTTCTCAGCCTGGAAAACAAACGGACACAAATGTCAGTGAGCTATAAAAGAAAGTTGCCTACTAGACAAAGCAGTTTTTTGAAAGACAACGATCAAAGCGTTTCCATATCGAATATTGTGCTTCTCAAGAATATGAAAACTCTAATAATCACCAGGTTCCATATATTTTTCCTCATCCTCCTTCCCCTCACCCTCGACAACCAATAAAGCGCTGTTCTAACAAGCAATATGAAGCAGGAAGAGCTGTACAACCATCATCCTTTGCGCAAGCACAAGCAAATCCTTTGCGACTTCGACTCGAAGTCGCAACTGGTAAGTGAAGCGTTAATATAGTGACACAAGCCACACAGAGAGTATTTAGACGTTGAATTTCACATGCGTCGAATTCAATTCCAATTTGAGTCGACGAAAACAAGTTTTGTGAGGCAATTTTATTTATACGTCGATTTCAAAGGTTTCGCGTTTGAGCGCGTTGACCAACTTTAGATGGTCTGGGTAATCATAATAATTTATGTATTTCATTCGCCGCATGTTAAATTCGACGTCCAAATCAACCGCAAAACTTGCCCAGTCGAAGATGCGGCAGATGTCGCGCTTATAGACGTCAAACTTTACATGCATTTAATTCTCGAATTGAATTCGACGCATGTGAAATTCGACGTCTAAACCGGGCTATAATAACTAGTGGTAAACTAGTGAGTTGTCATATCATAATATCCTACTTACCTCGGAAAACTGCTTCTCGTCCATACCCTCCTCAGTAAACCAATGAACAAATGCTCTTCTCTTATGCATCGCAGTAAATTGTTCCAACATTCTCTTAAACAGCTCTTGGATGGCTGTATTACTAGCAATGCACGTAGCAGACATCTTCATAGATGTCGGAGGAACATCGCAAACTGCTACTTTAGCGTTGTGTGGAATCCACTCCACGAACAACGAACTGTTCTTGTTCTGGTGAGCGAGCATTTGGTTTTCCACTTCTTTCATTGATATCATCCCTCTGAACATTGCGGCGAATGTCAAGTATTTACCGCTTCGTGGGTTACATGCTATCATCATGTTCCTGGCGTCGAATATTTGTTGTGTCAGCTCAGCGACAGTTAAAGCACGATAAGACACAGACGCACGACTTGTTAAGGGTGCAAATCCAGGCATGAAGAAATGTAAGCGAGGATATGGAATCATGTTTACTGCCAACTTTCTCAAGTCTGCGTTTAACTATGGAAGTACGAAACCGTTGTCAGTATTGCGGCAAAATATGAAAAAAATATGTTGTTAATTAAAAGTGGGGTAATACGAGCAACAAAATCGTGCACCTCGTCGCGCAACTTTGCTGCGTTGCAGAGTTGCAGAGTAAAAGTTGCTCGTATTAACACCGAAATTTTTGTTGCGCGACTTTGTTGCATGAAGCACAAGCTCTTTCTTCTCTCTGCAACAAAGAAAATTTGTTGAGCACAGGGCGGTAATACGAGCAACATTTGCTCTGTAACTTGCAACGCAACAATGTTGCGCCACGAGTTGCACGATTTTGTTGCTCGTACCGCATCTTAAGCCAAAATGGCACTCGCGCATTTTTCGAAACCAATATCACCACTAGATAGAGCACCTTTATTTTTATGAATCTACAAAGATCCATGATGCTGGGTGTTAAACTTGGCCGAGAAAACGTTTTTTGAAAATTGACATATCAGACATTTGTGTTGCTGGAGGTACAATGTACAACCCCCCAAAACACCTGGCCATACGCTACAAATTTTCGGATTTCCAAAAGGTTTCCTCGCCAACCTAAGACCTACTATCACGAATCTTCGTACATTTCCTAAAGTAAAGGGTCTATTTCTACTGTTGGCGTTTGTTTTAATTTCAACAAATTTAAATTTCTGCCGGGATTTTGGCAAAGGTTCTTTTTTTCTTTTACAGGAAGCACGTGTCAAGCCTTTTTCCTCCAATGGCGCCAACATGCTCCTAAGCCTGGCAAGTGTAGCTGAGCATTTCCTGTTTAGACTGGGCACAACATCCCTTCATTTCACTTTGCAAATGGCGCACACCGTTTGACGTCATCACCGCAGACCTCGCAGTCATACTGTATTACACAGGTCAGTTTTTGTACGAGTAAAAAACAAAATCTTTACCACGATGTAAAACTCGCAGTAACTTGGAACTGGTTTTAAGTAGTTACGGTTGCTGTAATTTACGATTTATAGTTCTTCATATATTTTCCGCTCGTACCAAATCAGTTTCAAAAAGTATCCTTTAACAAGTTTTGGACTCAACTGTCGGCTCAATGGATCGTATATCGTGCAGATATGATAGTTTTGTGTTAATAAAAAATTATTATCTATCACCAAAAATACAAACATTAAAAACAATGGATAAATACGCCGTACTCTTTAATGTCATAAAGGTTGGTTGATGAAAGATTTCGACGTCCGAAATGGACTTCTACGTTAAAAAAATCTTGAATTAAAAACTAGTGGTACAAAACAATATCTACCTACAAAAGAAGCGAAATGTTTTTAAAACGTGTATTTTATTTTCGTGTCCGCCGCTACTTGTTAAGTCCAGTCTCTCTGACGCAAAAGGCGGTAGCGACAATCTACAATTGTAGTTCTATTGCCAAGAAAGGCCCAAACACCAAACCTGTTACAAGAACTGCAAACCGCAACGCAACCACAGTCGGTTGAGTTAATAAATAGAAAGCATGACCACCACAAGAAAAGACGACAAAACAGCTAAAAATAACGCCAAAACAAGTTCTTATCTGGAGAAAAATCTAAAAATGTCTAGCACCGGACTTAAATAAGCACCTGTTATACTAGTTAAGACAGTGATGTTATTGAGCAAAAAAATCGAAGTCGTCTTCTAATACAAGGCAAGGCTTATTTACAATGCTCCTCAGACTAGCCGTTTGGCATTCTAATAATTCAGTACTGTACCTTGTACTATTATTTGACCTTGTTCCTATCGTTCCTATATGGCTTGTTCAGTAGATGTGACCATGGCTAACCGGTTTTCGGATGAGCCATATATCAATCATTACTATGCTCAATATAACTGACACGGAGAGAAAAATTCAAATTGCTATTCTTAGGCCAAGTTCAGACGGCGTGCTGTCCATGAACTTCACTGTCACAATATAGTACGGCTCATAGAAAGTACGCCGTGTGAACTTGGTCTTCTCACTAGTTTCCTGGCAAAGAGACGTGAAATGCAGTGTGCGCATTCAATTCTTATGACTTTTTTTAGTTCTCTGCATTACTTTAGCTTGAGTACTACCAAAAGTTTAACATCTGCCATAACTGATATCAAAGACTAGAATAGTTTAATCATACATACCTGACCAGGGAATCTCAAACACGTCGTTAGCCCGCTCATCGTGTTCGATATCAAGTGGTTCAAGTCATTGTACGTAGTTGTATCAATCTTTAAAGTTCTAAAGCAGATATCATACAGTGCTTCATTATCGATGCAGAATACCTCGTCGGTCGTTTCCACCAACTGCTGCACAGCCAATATCGCATTGTACGGCTCCACTACTATCTCGGACACCCTAGGCGAGGGGAACACACTCATGGAGCTCAGCATCCGGTCCGGGTACTCTTCTTGGAGGTGGTATAGAATAAGTGTGCCCAATCCTGATCCTGTACCACCCCCAAGGGAATGGGTTAGCATGAAGCCTTGGATGGTGTCGCAGTCTTCAGCTTCTTTGCGTAAAGCGTCTAGTACCTCCTCGATGAGATCGCAGCCATTGGTGTAGAAACCTTTGGCCCAGTTGTTCCCTGCTCCACATTTTCCTGTCATAAAACAGAGCTCATTGGATTCTAGTAGTGTATTTATGAGACACGAGCATTGCAACTAGAATCACTAGAAACTAACTGCGCGCATCATATTGTTCAGCATCGTTTTCGAAGTAGGAATATCAATTAAATGTCATTAAAAGAATCAGGAAAGTGGAGGACTTCTGTGGAGGCCTTGTGGAAGATAGGCAACTCGTAAAACTAGTGGTTAATATGGAAGTGTTGCACTCAAACTGAAGGTAAAAGAACTGCGCACATTTGCGCAACAGTTTTTTCAAAGATGAAACATTAAGATTCTTTATCAACACTTGGAAATATGGATGCCTTACAAGCTGCAACGCAACAAACGCAAAAATGTTGCGCGACGAGTTTCACAATTGTGTCGCGCGTATTTCCGCACCTTAAAGGTTGGAAGAAAGTCGAAACCATAATCTAAACAAGTACAACTATATAAGCAGACAGATAGCTGTGTACAAATGAGGTCACTTAGTAAACAGTTAACTAAATACACAAGCTGGGCTCTAGTTTGAGCTGTACCGGTGCATGAAGCATGGATTGTTAGAGCTTCACTGAATCACTGACCATGAAATAAAAACATCAATACCTATCTAACATTTCATTCCTCGCCAAAATCCTTACTCGGAACATACATGCAGCAAACATGAGAAAGAAGGCATGGTTTAGTTAATAAAAAATCAAAGTTGGTATTCTGTTCGTGATGTGTTGTGATTTTTAAATAGCAGAATTATGATACCTCGCGCAAATGAACGACCATTTTAGATGTCCACTTAAAATTGTGTACATTTTCCCAAGTCAATTCTATTGTATACCGTACTCAAATCGAGCCCTAAATAAGTTCACTGGTAAGTCAGTTAGCGTTAATATTATAACATGACTTGACTTGATGGTGCGTTGTTTCTATTCAATAAAACAGACAGGTCAATTATTAACATATATATTCCATGTAGCCTTATAATTATGATCCACTTAAAATTATACAAATATTTCATATACTCGTAAAGCAGTCAACCATCTACATATCATGATAAGAACCGGCATTGCTCGTCTAGACTAGCGGCTTTTTCATTCCGAGGTAAAATAAGGCAAGGTTCAATTGATGATTGAATTGACGCTATGCCAAAAGTGACAAAAACGCGCTGCTACACAAGGCGACAAGCGTTAAAGTGTCTCTTAATTCGTGGGAAAAACTTGGATGACCTCACACCAAACGCCTGACAGAGCTCCACTCAATCAAGCGTGGGACTTATTAGAGTTGGGGTCAAAAAAAAACACTTATAAATAAGATATTTTAAAGTCTCCTCTGAAAACGCTGAGAACGTTTGAAAGGGAAGGTTATATTGTTGCTCAATAAAATTGATTGATGCGTCGAGACAAGCCGCCAAGAAAGCGTGATTTTAGCGATGTTTATGAATAACCATTAGTCTAATGCATCTTGAAGAACATTATCGTAATGTTTTGAACTCACTTATCAATGTTATATTTCAGTCGATACATTTCGCGTTAAGGTTGACTTTTCTTAGAGAAACTTTTCCACCAACTCACAGGATCGAAATGACTTCGTAGAAATGACTAGCTTTATCATTTAATAAAAGTCTAATGATAATTTGGATGAAAGTGGCATTAACAAAACACACTAAGAGGGTGTTTTGAAGAAGCGTAGACCAGCGTGACATAGAATCCATTACCCCACAAAGCCTCTTATGGCTCGCGCATACCGATGGCGACTGCAAGGTGCCTTTTTCCGCAAACCCCATACTCTAGAAAACAAAGTCAGGGTTATAGGCGAAAACTGTCATGCCAATGCTTGCTGCAGGTAGCAC
>WUCR03227034.1:0-14544 GCA_009858155.3 Phymanthus crucifer
ATGTTATGAGCTAAGATTTCGCCTTCTTACTAATATTGAGGTGATCTTTCCATTTCTGATGGTCATTTTGACATTGCGGCTTGATTTTAGGAGATAGGGTCACGTGACCTGTTCGTTGCAAGTCGCCTATTGCATGCTATGTAGGTTCTCCCTTTTTTTCACAGATGAATGGTGTCCACTCTAGAATTACTGAACAATCTGCTTATCATTGCATTAAAAATACTTTTACTATAAGACATCAATGTTTAAAGAAGGTTAGAGACAGACCTAATCTGATGGGTTACGCTTTCCTATTTCAGACCACTTGTTGTTTCCAAAAGTTTCACAAGAGGGAAAAAAATTACTATGGATACAATGTAAACAAAGAAACAAGTAGCACATGGTCTGAAATGCAAAAACTGGCATTCAATGTTCTACTGAATAGCTTAATCCAATGATCAGAACCTCAAAGTTTGGTTAGTGGGTGCATTATTGAATGCTGCAGGTTTTCTCATGACATGATTTTGCAGCTAAGCTGGGGAGTCAACCTGGAAATACTTGTCAATTTTTCTCCCTCGGAAACATTGTTTCCCTCATTTGAGTAAATCCTAGCTTAAAAGTTAGTTTACAGACACCCCACTGCTTTCAGCTTCCAGTGGCTGTCCTGATTTCCAATGAATATTACCAGGACAACTTGATACTAGGCATGCTGTAACATTTGTGCAGCAATGGGAAATGAATCAGGATTGCCGGTCATAGAAGCAAAGAATCCACTGACATTCCATCTCTTACCTTAAATATCCAGTAACTTTCTTTTCTTATCACCCCGGGGTTTTTAAAATACATTGCACAAACAATTATTCTCGTAAGCATTATACAAGATTTTCATTTTGAGTTTCCCCTATATTGTTCCCCTAGAGTTTGGCTGTCATTTTCAGTTAACTTTCATCACTTTGAGTGACTTCTTCCTTAGGGGTGGTTTTTGCTGGCGCCTTGGGGTTTGGAGTATTTGGTGGTGTAGCTGATGCATTGTCGTCTTGTACTTGCATGTGATATTTGTAGATTTTTTCTGTTGTTTCAAGATGACCTGGAGATGATAAATGAAATTCAGTGGAAGAACAGCCCGGATGAAAATATCATGTCTTTATATCTCGGTGTGCAGTCATCCTTCCTTCTCCAGCCCCCATAATATATTATGGACTATATGTTTTCCACTATATGGGGATGATCTGCTGAACAGGGTATGGTTTTTCAAGTTTCTTGTCCCAAACAGAGTATCTGTTTCTACTCAATTTCCAAATTTCCCGAGTTTCTTGTCATATTCAGGGTATTGTCTTTCATCAAGCCAATAAGCAGTACCTTGATTACGTACGCGGCCTCAAGTAATACGTGTCATAAACAGGGTATACAAATTTCAATTTTTTTGTCATAAATAGGTTCATCGATGTAGAATCTCGGCAGAACACCACCACCCAAATACTGGTGGGGTTCCCCCTTGGAGCAAGACATACCTGATGACAGATTGAACGATCTTCCCTTGACTCCAGAATCCTTGGGTGGTGGGGAAAGCCAATTATACAGTGAACCAACTAGTGGAACCAGGCGTATCACACCCTGGAGATAAATAACAGACAGCTAGTAACAACTGAGAATGCCATGTGTCCAAGCACATTACTATTAAAGGGGCATCTGCTGGGGGACAATCTATGATATAATCCTATTTCCTTGTCAATTTTACCAAAATCCATAGGTCTTTCTTCCCCCAACTTGTTTTGCTCATAAATCCCAGTGAATGAAATGCCATTTTCCAGCCCCAAAGAAAGATAAACCCCAGCTGTCATTTTATTCCCTCAGAAACCTTTCATTATATGGAAAGCCACTCACACAAACATGTCATGTGACTTGACGCTATACAGGGGCATATCCAGGATTTGTCATGGGGGGTCCTTACATACCAAATTGTCACTATGACGTCATAGCAATCTATTATTTTAGCACAAATTAAGGGTTCTTTTTATTGCTTTTTGTGTTAAAGGGGGGTCACGGGCACCCTGTGACCTCCCCCTGGATATGCCCCTGCTATATCCCCTGCACTCAAAAATTATAGCAGCTTTGTGAAACTACTGTACTTCATTTAGCTACCCAAACCACCTATAGATGTGGCACAAGCATTTCTCACCTCCTCCAAGATCTTATCCTCGGCATCTTTGTGTAAGTCTTCTTCTGCAGCCTCAATCCCTTTCCTTACCATGTCTTGCATTTGTTCAAGAAACTAATGGGAATGAATGGATTGTGTCAATCAAAACAATCTTATCATCATTACCTTGTCCTCCATCATCATCATCACCACCACCACCATCATTACATGACCATATTGACAATCTTCGTCAGTACAACCACCACCACTGTCATTCAAGATCATTATTACATGCTGGCCATATTCATCATACATTACCACTACTATAGTCATCAGTATAAGTATCATTATCACCACTGTCATTCAAGATCATTATTACACGCTGGCCATATTCATCATACATTACCACTACTATAATCATCAGTATAAGTATCATTGTCATCATTATCACCACTGTCATTCAACACCATTACTACAGGCTGGCCATATTTATCATACATTATCACCACTTTAATCATCAGTATAAGTATCATTGCACTCATCACCACTGCCGACATCATCTTAAACATCATATACCATCACTGCTATCAGCACCATTATGAACATGACCATCAACTGCATCATTGTCATCATCATCATTATCATCATATCATCCTCACCTTGCTTGAGTCTGCTAGTTCCATACATGTCTTACTAACCAGCTCAACAAGTTCACCGTACATGTTAGGATGGGATCCCTGGTGAAAAAATGAACAACTTACACAATTAGTGTTCTTTTCCTCTTCTTCCTTTTCTCCACTTTATCTCATCTTTCATTTTGTTTCTTTGTGCTTTCCTGTTATGCTTCCACGTTTTCTTTCTCTCTTCAATTTCCTCTTGCTTTTTCTTTCATTTTTCTTTACTCTTTCTCTTATGTCTTTCTGTCTCCTTTCTTCCACTTCCCCTTCACTTCCATTTATTTCTCCCCTTCTATCCACCTGCTCCTCCCTTCTCTTTCTTCTAGTTACTTGGTGCACCATGATACAACCTTCATCCATCTCCTTCCTCCCTTTTTTTCTATTCTCTACCCCTCCCCCATAGGTGAGGTGTGCTCCCTCCCATCCTATCCCACTGCTTCTCTCATCTCTTTCTCCTCTACTCCAAGATACTTTGTGCACCATGATACAAGCTTCATCCATCTCCCTTTCTTTCTCTCCTCTACCCCTCCCCCCCAGATGAGGTGTGACCCTAGTTACAGTACCTGGTGCACATTAATACAAGTAAGTCCATCTGTTGTTGATCCAAGAGAGAAGGAATCCTGATGCTGTTCTGATATTTTTTGGAGGACCTCCTTATTTAGATTGTTCAGTTCCATCTTCCTGGCTTCACTCAGTTGTTCTGTGGTCTTGAGGGTCCAGTACGGAGGGTAGCATCTGGAATATGATTCATACAGATATCGTATAACACCCGCTTGAGCCACAAATACTGTCAGTTCAAGAACTATAGGGTGAATAACTACACCACATGGGAGGGGAGGGAAAGGGCTGAATATTTACTAGTTTTAACCACACAGGGTTGTCAATACAAATCCAAGTTGTGTCTATGAGGGTAGGCCAGGGACAGGGGACAGCTAGAGGATGTCCCAGGACAGTCTCCAAGGGTACTTGGGGATGGTAGAGACACTTGTGTCTATGAGGGTAGGCCAGAGATAGGGGACAGCTAGGGGATGTCTCATATAGGCTCCTCAGGGAGACGTGGGAAATGTCTCATGGGGATAGGGGACACCATAGGCCAGTACTAGACATCCCTAAAGTTGGTACAGTAAGAGAACCCTTAGAGTCAAAAAGAGAACCAATCAACTTAGCTCACACGAGGCAGCTGGGATTCAAAACCAGAGGTGAGAGGCAAGCATTTCTTACCACAGCACCATCCTGACTCCCCATTTTATTGATACAGTTTGGTAGTCTTGTTCTCCCTCTGCAGTAGACGCATATCTTTCTGCTTATGACTTTATTGTGGAGCACTGTCGCACTTTGAGTACAATACTGTTTTGAACAATACTTACAGTAGTGAACCAGCTATCATTGGGTCAGGTGAGTCCACCATGGTGACATGGTCCTTGTCTTCAAGTGCCGTCCTGATGGCAGACTGAGCAACCAGTAGGCCGTCCATACTAGCCTTAAAATAACATCGCATATGTCAAAGGAAAAAAAAATTCTTATAAAATATTAAAACACTGTGAAGTGTGTGGCATAACTGTAAAATGTTATCGATATGGCTTAGCAACTGCTTCATTAATAAGAAGGTTTATTCCTGTTTCCAAGTGTGCCACTATTATAAAACTAGATGTTGTCAGTGTTCCCAAGCCAAGAACTAACTTTCTAAACAAGAGTTTTGCTTATAGTGGAGTTGCATCTTGGAATTCTTTGCCTTTGAAGGAAACCTTTGAAGCAAATATGTTCCAATATTTCTACAGTCATTCATTTGTTCTATTTCTCATATTCTCGTTTCTATATTATTTTCCATTGTTCAAAGTATTGGTACTTACAACTTTCTTTTTTAGTGAGATGATTAAGTCATCAATGTGGTCAGATGTTATTCCAGTCACTAAAAAAAGCGAGATGAGTGAGTGACAAAGTGAGTGATCAATAAGTTACATCTCGACAAGACTAGAGAATCCATATCGCATGTACTATACCTCTGGCTGATAAGATGGGAGAGAACTTCAAAAAGCACCCCTCTTTAGGGATATCAATGACATCAAGTACTACATTAGGTGCTACTTCTGCTAGGTAGTCGGCAAGCTGAAAAGGACAGTAAAAAACATAAATACTGTATACCATCTTTAGAGGTATGCAAGTGAGGCCAATAGGTGATTAACAGTCTGTAAATACTGCAGCTATGGTCCTTGAATCAATTGCACAGCTTTTAGGGACCGATCGCTTATTACGTTGCAGGAGGGCTGTGGAAATAGAGGGGGGTACTTTGTTAAAAATCAGCGAAAATGGGGGGTACATTTTTTAAATGGTCAGAATTCGTTGGGTTTACTTTGTAGTACTTGGTTGTCTTTGTAGCGTTGAAAGGGGGTGGGGTACGTTTTCTATCTCTATTTACCCAGAGTAGGGTACAAATTCATTTTCCCTACTCTGGGGAAGAACCCCCCCCCCCCTCCCCCTGCGACATAATAAACGATCGGTCCCTTAATGCAAACCTTGAATAACACCAATGCTGTTAATTCCCTAACATTTGAAGTCATCTATGACTTGGTAACATGTTTAAATGTTACCACAGCAGTTTGCATTGAATGAGAAAGAGGGAGAGCTAATACAATGCAAACCTGAACTTTCTTATCATACGGTGGCAGAGGAAGTATTGCTTACCTTAGTATTCATGGCATCCCGTACTGACTGAGAAACCTCTTCATTTTCTGAACTGGATGAATGCTGTGGTGATAGCTCTGGGTCATCTGACATGATCAATAACAATGAATTGATTCATTATTAAATGATTGAATAATTTTGGTTCGCCTATCAATCTGTCAATCCTCCTTGTCGGTGTCAGGTCACTCAGTCAGTGTCAGTCATTGGTAGCCAGAGAGGCAGTCAGCAAGTTGCAGTCACAGTCAGACAGTTGGCCATCATCAGCCAGACAGTCACTCATCAGTCAGTCAGTGTTCATCATGGACTTCCAGACAGTCAGTCATCAGTCAGCCAGGCAGTCAGTTGTCAGTCATTGTCAGCCAGGCAGTCAGTCAGCCAGTCAGTCACTAAGTCAGTCAGTCATTCAGCCAGACAGTCACTAAGTCAGTATCAGTCACAGTCAGCCAGGCAGTCAGCCAGTCCGTCACTAAGTCAGTCACTAAGTCAGTCAGTCAGCCAGACAGTCATTCAGTCAGCCAGTCAGTCACTAAGTCAGTCGTTCAGCCAGTCAGTCAGCCAGTCAGTCATTCAGTCAGCCAGTCAGTCACTAAGTCAGTCATTCAGTCAGCCAGACAGTCACTCATCAGTCAGTAACTCAGTCAGGTCAGATGATAAAACATCATGAGAATGAGAAACATGATGTATGAATAAACATGACATTACCCTGATCGTCATCTCCTGCACTTTGTTCTGGACTCTCCTCAGCCTTGTTTGACGTTGACGGAGATGCTCTGTACCTGAATACAACCCCAAGGGAGGTACAGTGAGGTTGAGCCTGAAACAAAACATTCAAAGTTACATGATTACTTATTTTATCTTGGATAAGGATGTTAAACCATAGGCCCTGTCTCTCCACACTATCTAACCCTGTATTGGAGGGACATAAAAGAACCACTGAGGATGACATAAAACCCTGGCAGTGACCACCCTTAGTGCCTACACATCATTACTAACCACATCATTCATCTCCTTGTAAAAGTGCGCTATATAAATCCATCATCATTATTACTTTATCAAATCATTTTGACTATGACGCCTCCTTTAGAGCACAGGCATGTCTTATGTGCAGTACTTACTATTCTTGTCATGCTTGAGATGCTGTCTATACCAAGACACAACTGCTGGGACAGATGTGCAGCATGTAATACCATCTCTCTCATCTTATCCAAACCTATTTGAAATGGAATTTATTTTCAAATTTTGAATTTAGTCATGTATAACAGTTAGTGGTACTACCAAAACAAGTAGAGTGTGAATTTGACTCGCTGTGTAACATGTGTTTGACTGTACGTTCCTGAAGGCTACTGCATGCGTTCCTGAGCCCCGAGTGGCTAATTACCTTTGAACATGCTATTCAAGTAGTGAAGTAACAGCCCATGAACTTCTAAGGTAATTGGCTGCTCCAAGCTTAGGAATGTGTGCACGAGAGTTCATGAATGTAAAGTCAAACAAGTGTTACAAGACGGGTTAAATTCACACTCTACCCTCTCGCTCCCTCCCTCCCTTTCTCAATCCATCCTTCATCCTTGGCTTTATTCATTCATTCATTCATTCATTTCTCACCAATATTCTTCATGCTTGTCCACAGTGGAAGTATTGACAGTCTTTCTGGTGATGAAGACCTAGTCAATCCAGCTGATTCAGCCTAGAATAAAAAATATGAAAAACAGATGAATGGAAATTGAAATGGAAAATGTACCTAAAAGTGAATAAAATGAAAACATCAGGGACAGATCCAGGGGGTGCGCACCCCCCTGAGATAAGCGATTAATGATAAATTATGGCTTCATTGTTATCCATTTTTAATGCTCAAGTCCCAATCATAAATGGTGCACCCCTCCCTCAAAGAATTCCTGGATCCGTCCCTGAAACATAACTTAGAATGGTAGAGAAGAAAGTTTATAAAGAAAGTAAAAATATCAAATAATGGAAAACATGCTTCTTAGTTAAAGTTACTAAAATAAGAAATGGGAAATTAGATGAGGAAAAGGTGATGAGTACATACCAAGACAGGATCCTTGCCTCTAAAAAATGTCTGTTTCAGTAGTATTAAAGGCAAAAACAAAATCATACAGTCTATGAAGTAATGTTACACCTATCTTCAAAATTATGCAACCAGCTCTGCTCAGGACTCAGCTTGTTTTCTGTGTTTTGGCTACCATCAATCAAATATGAAAACGGCTTGCTTCTGCAAAATCCTTGCTTTTTAAATTCTGAAACGAAGCAAACTTGTCTTTCTTTCTGTAATATTCAAACGGTTGAAACTATAAGATCATTTTGGTTTTTTTAAATAAAAACAAATCGTCTGAAGTTTGATTGACAGCAGCCAAAACACAAGAAATACTTTCAAGTGCCAACTACATAGGTCACGTAATTTTGAAAATAGGTGTAAAACTACAAATTTCTGGAGGGAGTACAGTGGCTGATAGAAACCCCTTTTAACACGCCTCTGCACAAAAATGCCATATTGCTTTGCTTCAAGCTAAGGTCTGACCACCTTCAAAGTACAGCAGTTCAAAGGATACACAAAACGGTACTCCAGGAAGACCAAACCAGGCAGATATGTCAAGGGTCATGCTGTCACATGATGACGCACTCTGAAATAACCACAAATAATTTTACGATTAATAAATGTCTGTTATTTTGTTATTTAAGACATGCAGACTCTAAACATTTACCTTTAGAGATGGAGGTATTGACTGTAAAGCCAGCGCTGAGAGATTATCACTGAAATGGACCAAAGAAACACATAAAATGAATGAATTCCATAGGAAAAGCATTTTTCCTCATAAGGCCACAACCTCCAGTTTGGTGAGTCAAGGCAATAACAACTTCTATCCTTCAGGAAATAAACTCTAGTATTGTGTAAAAACTGTGACAACAGTTTCTGTCCTTGGTACACCACCCAGTATTATTAACTTGTTATGTGAGTGAAAATACTTTACAAGAGGTTGTTTTTCAACCAAGAAAAAGTGGGAAAGAAAAAATGGGAATTCCCACAAAGTAAGCCCCCTTTCCTGCTAACACCATGTTATGTCCATCTACATGTTCAGACCCAAAGTATTAGGTTGTCTTGATCTCGTTTGGTGTCTCACTGATAATAAAAATACTGCAGGCACCGCAGAGTATAATTTGGATTGGGAGGGGCTAAATCGGGATGGGACAACTTGGGAGGGGGGGGATCTGAATTGGACGATTTTTTCAAAATGTCGCAGTGCCTGCATTGGGGTTCCCAGTGACCCAGTATTTACCCTTCAATATGAAACCAAAGACCATTCTGTGTGCACAGTTCTCTCAGTCGTCCTAGATTATCTGTATGTCCAGCCAACGGGGTACCTGATAGCACAAGAATGAATAATATCAGTAAGAAATGGAAATAAAATGACATAGTGCTTGAGGTAGTAGGAGGGATGCAGACTAACTGACCTGCATATGCAACCAATAGTAAAGGTGTTTTCCCACAGGCAACATCATCGTTAAACAACCTTTCAAATGCTGCAATATCCTAGTAAGGAAAAAGAATGTCAATCTCTTATCCAACTTAATTACTAGAGTAGGTAATAGAGTATGAGAAGAATGTTCAAATTTAAGTTTTAATGCTTACCAGTGTATGAGGTGATCCAAATACAGTATTGCAAGGAACTAGGAAAAACAAGAATATAACTCTATGAATTTGATAGGGAAAGATTAAGAAATACAATTTTGAAACAAAATGACCCAAAGCAAAGGATCAAAGTATCTTGACCCTAACCTATGTCACGGTGTCTAGCTTTTCATGAGCCTTTTTGGTCTAGTTTTAGTGACCTTCCCTTATAGAGTCTTAAAAAGTGATGTCCCCCCCCTGTTTCCACCATCCCTCCCCCTGTCAACTTCTGACAAGTCCCTAAGACAAGCCTAACGATTGAAAATCTAAGTAACACACCTTTACAAATACTTGACTGTGGTAAACCAAGCTGTTGGAAAAACAAGACACACACTTTGATAATTATCATTATACAAAACTTAAAATGTTGCACGGGATGTAAAAAGAGAGGCAAGGCAAGGTGAGACAAAGAGAGAGGGGAGGAGAACTAACAAAATGACTATGTCTCAGTAGAGTCGTTTTCGTATGAGTGGGAAACTTACTGCGCCATATCATAGCTGTAGCACCATTGTAATCTCAATAAAAACAATCAAAATTTCTGCCGTACCTGTAATGTATCATAACTGTGAAGGGTTCCCACTCACGGGAAAACGACTCTAACAATGAAATAAGTTGTGTTTACCTGGCTACACAAGTACTGTCCTAATCCGGGTGCACATGCATTACTGACATATATCACTGGAGGTCTGCAGTTAAACACCAAATATGTTACATTCATAGCACTGTTATTTTGGGATTTCCTCAGAGCAGCAATGTCCAATAGCCCTTTCCCAGGATACGGCCGGATGCACAAGCATTCCTGGATGTACTTGCCAAAGCCTCAGTTGGGATACATCACACTTGTCGACAAAAATTTTATTAGATGATTAAACAAAAGAGCGCTGATTGATCAATAATCTCATGAGCACGCTGGATTTTTGATTGCTTTTTTCATCCAATAAATACTGTGCATCAGGCCATATCTTGGGAAAGGCATATTCTTGGACTCAACATCATATCATTTACAAGTTAACAATTTTGTCATCTTTTGGTTCATTCATTTGTTCAGATATTTTTTCATTGTTCTTCTCGATTCATTCAATCAGTTATCAATGCATGTCTTTCTATACTTCACCTTGTGTATAATGATGTAAATCCCTCTGTCCCATATTTTGGATACTTAGCTAGAAGAGCTAATCTACAAACTAAAACAAAGCAAACTCCATCAGGGACATACTGTATCTTAGCCTCTGTGGCAGACATTTTTTGTGGTTTGCTTCCCTCCGATCCCTCCCACAACAACATCTGTGCACTCAAGCCAGGTTTTCTTAGGGGTAATCCATTAGAATTCTGAGAGGAGGGGATTTAAGATTTAGTTGGTGCAAGAATTTTTTTCGACTTGTACGCAAAATGCAGAATTTTTTTTCCGGATAAAAGAGTTTCACAAAATTTTTTATGGCTTGCAGGATATTTTTTTTTACTCACAGTCTATACAAGATTTTTGTTCCTTGGGTTTATCTTGCAAATTTAAAAATTTTTTTTTCATGTATTTGGGACCTGCAGGAAATACTTTTTCAAAATCTTCCAGCCCCTCTCAAAATTCCTATGAGTTGTCCCCTAATAATTTCAATCATCCACATAGGTTGTTCAGTCTAAAACAGAACTAACAGCTATTAAAATTGTTTATAATTATCATGGGAAAAGCACCCATTATACAGGTGGAGCAACTTACCCCTCTCAAGTCCCTCCCACTGATGATCATGGAAACACACCGAGGCATTCTCAAAACTATACAACGAAAAATGTTTTAACATTTTAACACAAGGAATATATTATTATTACACTATCATTACATCATATCACTACCATGAACATCATTCATCATTATCATCCTGGCTGCTGCCCATCATCATCAATATCATTATCATCATCATCATCATCATCATCATCAATATCATTATCATCATCATCATCATCATCATCATCAATATCATCATCGCCATCATCTTCATCTTCATATCATCGCCACCAAACACTATCATTACATCATATCACTACCATCACCATCACCATCATCATTCATCATTATCCATCATCTGCCCATCATCATCATATCATATCACACCTTACCTAAACAGTTTTGTGAGCCAATGAGTACAATCAGACTTCATACAAGCAGCCACTTTCTTTATCCTTTGTTGGTCCAATAAAGAAAGATAAGAGGCTAAAGCTTGTGCTGTTACACTAGCATGGGTGAACTGATCAAGACTGTACGAATATCTGCCGGAAACACAACAGAAACAATGTAATCAAACTAACTGAAGTTATTGTTCCACTAAAATCCTTTACCCTTCCCCCCCCTCAATCAGGGGGAATCCCCCCCCCCCCCCCCCCTGGGGAATGGTTGAATAGTAACTTTGATTATGAGAATAACAGATAGTTCAATAATAAACTTACCTTCTGGCTGGTTTTTCATGATTCACCAGATTGACAATCCCTTTAAAAATACTCCTAATTTCAGCATGTCTGTTTGAAAATAATTTCAAAGGAAAAATTTAAAAAAAATCATAAAATGTTTAGCTATGAAACCACATATACCATGTACATACGGAAAGAGAATCCAAGAAGCGGGAAGGACTCAGGGGAGGTACTCCCCTATATTTGCTATATGGGGACGTGCCGCCAAACAGGGTATGGTTTTCAGCAATAATTACTCTGGAACAGGGTATGTAAATTTCCATTCTCTCTTAAACAGGGTATCAGACCTGACCAGAAACTCAGAATTGATTATGAAATTTCACTGTGGAACAGGGCCAGGGTTTCGTAGGCTCAGCAGCACATGCCCACCCTAAACTGGAAGGAGTACCCCCTCCCCCAGGGGGGAAGATTCTATTGATAGCTTGCAACAGCTGCCATGTTGGATGAACTTTTCAATGAGTTCTTTGTTATATCATCAGGGCTTCTGACAGGCTAATTTCCTTTGAACACGCTATTCAAGTACAAGTAAAGGCCAAATTCCACCGTGCACTTTAACCGAACTTCAAAGGTAATTAGCCGCTCGGGGCTTAGGAATGTGTGTGTGAACGTCCACGATTGTGCAGTCAAACAACCGTTTCGCGACGAGTCAAAAAAACACTCTACCTGTTGTGGTAGTATTTAACCAGGACTCTGATTTGCTAATTCTCCTATTGTTTAACTTCTAGCCAATCAGAGAGTACGTTTTATTTAAGGCTAGCTACCAGGCTCTTTCGAGGTTTTTAACTAAGAACGCCTTTTTCCTTTTCATTACACGATGGCGTATGATATCGCCGTTTATTTCTTGAAATTTGGTAAGTAAGCTATAAAAAATTCATAATTTCATCAAAATTAGAAAACATTACAATACATTTCTTCTTTATTATTAAGTTTTCTTTAGATTTTTGACGAATTATGCGGGATTTTGCCGGATTATGCGGAAAAGGGTGAATTATGCGGATCCGCACCCGCGCATCCTGTCAGAAGCCCTGTATCATCCAACATGGCAAATATGACTTTTGTTATTTTGCTCCCTTGGAAATGATTGCAAACCGAGAATAGCCAACTGGTTTGCCTCCTTGCCAGTTGGGACTTTTAAGGGATTTGGTTGGGTTGGGAGGGCAACCTCACGAAAGAGCCCCTATGGGAAGTGATGGTTATATAATGTTTTATATTTTTATATTGTATTATATACAATATACCCCTCTCTTGCCCTCCTACCCCTTGGAAATTGGTTTCGTACTCTATGGTGGTAGGTATGGATATTTTTACTACACACAATATACCCTCTTCAGACCCTTCACACCCATTCCATGAAGGATGTATGAATATTTTTTTGAACTAGACAAAATTACCTTGGACCCTCCCCACCCCTTGGAAATTCAAACCCCCCTTCATGGGACCTCACTCCACACCATCTATTTACAAGCATGGTTGAGAGACTGAATTTGGCCAAATTGAAAGCCAAATAAATAGTCTCAGCTAGTGGTCATAGTGGGACTGGAACCCAGACCATCAGGTTGCAAGACCAATACCATGACTACTCGGCCATGATGCCTCCTTGTATACTACCAAAAATACCCACAAGTCCCCCACAAATTTCCAAGGGGTGGGAAGTCGGAGAAGCTGCCATCTCATCGTTCTAAGTGATTTTATTCAAGAACGCAATGAAAGTTGAATATAAAAACAAGTCAAATTCAAGTCAAATGTAAATATACTCTACGTACTTCAGAGGTTGCTTAGCATCTGTGTCTTGATCAGAATTATCTTCTTCAGTTTCGCTAAAAATAACATAAAATATTTGCATTAATGTATTACACCTCTTAGAAAAGAAAAAAAATAAACTGAAAGCTAAGGACTATATAACAACGATAATACACTATAAACAGATACAACTGATGAATTGAATATCATTGGTTTGATAATTAGTTGAATAATTAAAAAAAGTCCTGATATTTGGATATTTTATTTAGGCCAAGAAACTATAAACATTAATTAAATCTACCGGTAATACATCAACAATATAAAAAAAATCCTTTGCATGTAATTATGTTTTTAAATGATGGATTCATGAATATTGCTTTCAATAGAATATTCAAATAGCCACTGCGTATAAGGTTAATTATGTGTAAAGATGAAGACAAGTTTTTTGAGCAACTTTTTTCTTATCTATTAAGCTTAAGCTTAAGTTATATTTGTGATACTGAATAATACCTTGGAGTAAAATCTTTTTCAAAAACAGAATTGACACAGTCTTGAACGTCTTTGTGCATCGTCTGACAAAAAATACAGGAAAGCAAACTAACATTTAATGAGAACTCGAATAAATGGCAGTAAAATTGAAATGGGAAGGCCTTACAAGATCACATTATCACCTGAATAAAGTTTGAAAAATATACAAGTTAAGAAAAGATGATTGGGAGGCATTTCAAGAAAGGAAAGACATACAAACCTGAATGCTATTCGTCTTAGTTTCTTGGGTATCAGTATTTGCTTTTGGTGTTTTTTCGGGGGTATTTTGTGGAGGAGTTGGTGAGTTTTGCTGTATTTCGTCCGCCATCTTGCCGTGACTGGCCACGCAGTCATACGCTACGTCACTCTATACCATATATGGCAACCACAGGGAACCCAAGCAAAACTTTTGTTATGGGATGAAAATACAGCAAAACGGGATCAAAGATTGACAATAGATATGGATCAAGAAAGCATAAATAAGAGAGAAAACGTAGTACCGCGCGCGCCATGTGAATTCACATTCGGGCTATTTTTAGTAACCAGATGCAGTTTAATTTTTGCCTTACTCCACCCTCGCGCGTCAAATTCGACTGGCGCAACATTCCACAACCTACCCCCGTGCGTCAATAATTGACTGGTGAAACACTTCGCAACCTACC
>WUCR03227570.1:0-14540 GCA_009858155.3 Phymanthus crucifer
TGTGATATAAACACGCTGGGAGCTGTAGAGCAAGAGAGAAGTCGTAGAGAAACACGAGGCGTAGCCGAGTGTTTCTTCGACTTCTCGAGTCGGCTTTGACTTCAAAGCCGGAACAAGTAAGTGGGACAGTAATTGTGAAAATATAAGAATATAGGATTAACTATTTGGTAAAAAATATTGAAAACTTATTCGGTACAGCACATTATGCCAGCGTGCGCCTCAGTGCCAGAGGCTATTCGTATTTTTGCTCATTCAATTTGTAGGCCAGTCCCGCTCACGTGGTACTGTCTTCTGGAGGGGGACGATTTGAAGTGCGATTTTTGTGGAGATTTTGGTTATACATATTCGACGGTTGTGTTGTATTTCTTTGTCCAACGGTCGTGCATGAGGGGATATATGAATATGGATATACCTCAAACAAAGAATCATTCTCTAGGGAATGACACGTGGTCTGAAATGGGAAAACATTGTTACAGTGGATTAGGTCTATTGCCTCCCAAAGAAGGAAAAGACAAAAGCTATTTTTTCCAAGCAAAACTTCATTCCTAAAAATCGCTTGTTTCAACGGACTTACGTCAACTATTTCAATGTGACGTAGCATTTGTTACTTCACGTGCCAACCATGGACAGGAAAAAATACATGTATTAAAGCAAATGGATTCGTAGATAAATCTGAAGGGTCTCCTGATTCCAGATAGAAGATCGTTGTAGAGGCATGGACTAATAATACTCTAATAACATATCTTATTTGTGTTGGTTATTATAGACATCGACTGCTGGAGTACAACTGCGCCAGCTGGATATGTCACAGGAGGGATGATATACGCCAATGGTTACATCATCGTACCAGTGAATGGGGTGTACTTTGTGTATTGCCAAGTGTATCACAACTCGCCAAATAAAGCAGGACGCCACCGGTAAGTCCCCCCCCCCCCCCCCCCCATATATTGGAGGGGCTCCCATATATTGGAGGGCGGGGGTGCTCGTCGTATCTTTTAGGGGTCAAAATCATGAGTTTGGTATCGTTTAGGGTGTCTAAAACCTTTCCGGACCACCGACGTCAAAGCTGGTATCTTTTAGGGTATTTTGTAAGACGATAAGACATTACATAATGAAAATAATAGCAGCAAAAGACAACTTTAATAGAATTTCATCATCATAGAACTTCACTTGGGACTATTAAAAATACAAAATAACTAAAAATTTGTCCAATTTCATCTGGTATCTCTTAGGGGTAAATCTTTTTTTGGCCACGCCCACCTTTGTAAGGTTCAGGTATCTTTTAGGGGTCATTTTTAAATTTCCGACTCCCCTCCCCCGGGGGTAATTTCATCATATGTACAATAGTGATAGCATTCTAAGCCTCCAGGCACAATACCACTGCAAACACGAAAGAACAAAGTTTGCGCATACTCTAAGTCAGCGTATTTATTCATTCCAAAACGTCCTCGTACTATACAGGCATCCGGAGTTCCGTGATACTGGTCTTTGCGCATGCTCAAGGGATTAAAAAGTGAGCACCTGGTTGGCAAAATCTGCTCTATTTCATTTGTATTTCTCTTATCAAGAATAAGTCACATTAATTTTTTAAAAAGGCATACCAATAAGCAAATAACGAATGAAACATGTTGAAAGAGAACAACTTTTGCCAACCAGGTGCTCACTTTTTAATCCCTTGAGCATGCGCAAAGACCAGTATCACGGAACTCCCGATGCCTGTATCGCAAAAAAAGAAAGACAATTTGATTTTCAGGGTCGGTGTCCACTGGTAGAACGAAGCCTGGGATTGGACAAAATAACAAAAACAAAGAAAGCGTGGATTATGGTGAACAATTTGTATTGTTCTACATGTGAGCTGCGTTCTTTGTTTCATCTCACCATTTATTGTTTGTTCATCCAATCTCAGGCTTCGTTCTGCCGGTTGTGGATTACCCGATTTTCACAGTTGTCGGAAAAAGGACTTTGCCTGCCACAACTTCAAGCCAGTTCTTGAGACTAAGGCCAATTCTTTCCAAATGTCTTTACTGTAAGATCTGAATAATCAACACTATCTTATTCCACAAAAGTATGCTAAGAATTTATTCTTTTCTAGGAAAAAAACGAGCATGATTTTTTCTCAACAAAACAAACTTTTTTGGAGTCTTAGAAACCGAAGATAAACGCACTTTCTTTTGTTTCTCTCAGGATATTCATCAACAATCGCGCAGTGGCACTGGCAGGTCAACATCTAGGACTTACCGCACAGGGTACCTACTACATTGGTCTGACCCAGAAACTAAACAAAGGTGACAAGATAAGCTGCAAGCTTTCCTATGACAGCAGACTCTATCTTGGAACTCAGCACACGTTTTTCGGAGCTTTTATGCATTAGAATAGCTGACCAACTAACTGACCAATCAGGTCAGTGACCTGACCAGTTGCTCGTATTATCACCCTGCGCGCAACAAATTTTCTTTGTTGCAGAGAGAAGAAAGAGCTTCTACTTCGTGCAACAAAGTCGCGCAACAAAAATTAGGGTGGTAATGCGAGCAACATTTGCTCTGCAACTTGCAACGCAACAATGTTGCGCGACAAGTTCCACGATTGTGTTACTCGTATTACCGCACCTTTAAACGAAGCTGGGGTTATGGCATTAAACTACTGTGTGTGCAACACTATTTACTTGACTAGTGGGAAATAGAACCGTTGATTTTTACCTGGCATTGCTGACCATTTTAGTCTATGCCTCTTCCATACTATTATAATAGAAAATAATACCTATGTATATCAAGACCCAACTATGCCTAGTTCTTCTCGGACAAGGATGACCGAGGCTTCGCATGGGCACTAGTGCTGATGGCAGGAAGCAAATGCGGGTAAATTCAGTGACGTCATTCATAATGAATAATTACTATCAGACATATCATATGCTTCTTAGGAATTACTTAACATTTGACTTGCATCAGTCATCGATGTAAAATTTCTAAGCTCTTGGAAACTCAGTGTCAAAAGGATTTTTCTACAGTCTCTGTTAATAATGCCTTCTTACCACAAGCTGTTCCTTAAGATTTATTGATTCAGCAACAAAGCCTTTCTTTTATCGACGAGAAGCTTTTGAATCTTAAAATATGACTGTGACCATAGTGACAGATGTTGAGCAGAAGAGGACAGAACATGGTTATTCAGGGGAATTATAAATACGCTTGATAAGAATCTAATTGCATTGCATAAGTGTACAAGTAACAGGATTATATGTACTTGTATTTGACTCTTAGTATATTGCCATTTATGCACCTCAAGTAAAATATAGTCCTTCCGACTCTTTGTGCGGCAAAAATAAAATATTGCAACTTCCTAATTTTGCAGTTCTCAAACTAAATAAAATATTGATGTCCAATGTTATAGTTAGCCCTCAAGATGGATTATTGATGACCGTTGATTGGCTATTGTTAGTCACTAAGGGTTATGTTAAACTCGCAAAGTGGTCGTCCCAGGGGGATAATTATGGAAGCTTACTTCAAAGCCAACACGCAAGGGTTACTTCATAAATATGATAATACGTCTATTCAATGCCTCGAGCCCACCAGAAACCCCCTATCATGAAAATGAAAACAGTCTTTGTTGTTAAAAGTTATGTTTATTCCTCCACAATATACTCTCATACTTGTTCTAAAATTTGAATATTTGTAAGGTTATCTAGATAAAGAGTTTAAAAGTCAAGCTTTTTTATTTATAAAAGTTGTATCTATCTAGTGATACATTATTAAATTGCTTCGATTAATTCTAGTACTTCAAAACGTATTCTTGCAACCTTGTAAAATACATATATCACGCTATGGAAAAATTATTCACGATTCCCGGAATCCTAAAAAGCTTGCTTTGGCACATGAATTATATTACCTTTGAAAATAGATTTACTTAAACTACACACTAGACAAGCGACTACAAGAAACCATTTTGCGGCATGATATTCCAGATAACCTCCACTACAGATTTTAAGAAGTTCTAAGTTACAACTTTGTTTTTAAATTATTTATAGACTAAAAGTTCGGTATCATTCATTCTACCATCAATATTTCCTTGACCATAGTTTCGTAGTCGATCTCTCCGCGATTATTTACATATCCACTGGCTAAGACATCGAATTCCTCGTCGGATAACTTTTCTCCAAGAGAGGTGAGAACATGTCGCAGCATCGACGAAGAAATAAAGCCACTTTCTGTCCGGTCAAAGTGCTTGAAACAATCAATGACTCCTTCTGAAGAAACCTTTTTCTCTGTAGTCAAACAGTGTTGAGAAACAGAGTGAAAGATGGGAAGAAATTCTTCAAAAGCCATCATGTTTTTGCCAAAGTCTCGTTCAACTTTGCGGACTTCAGCCTGGGTTGGGTTCAATCCTGCAGCCCTCAAACATTGTCCAAGATAGCTCACATCAATCTTTTCCTTGCCAGTGGTGTCATACAGATCAAAGATGTCCTTCAGCAGAGCATCATCCTTCTCGATCATCTTCCTTGTTGCCATTTTGACGATTTCTTGGAGCTCAAGGCTGCGACTATAGTATCTGATTCCTCTTGCTGTGAGTCACTCAAGTACAACTGAGCGGAAAGACGTAAGTCTAGAAGCATAAAACAACTCACACGTGACCCTCCCAACCCAAGCTGTGGCGTGCCCAAAATAGTTTTCAGATGAGTGGCAATATATCTTTCCACTGCCCAAAAAGGGAATGGCAATTGCCTCGTCATCCAAATTAGTCCACCAATCCGTTGTTTGCTTTTAATAATTTTCGGCTCTTTGATCTCGACTTTATCAATTGAAACCGAATAAATTATTGCAATCATAACAGACGATATTGATTTTGGAGTGCACAAAAGTTACTATTAGAAAAATAAATCACAGTTTAATGGCCTTATATTTCAGGGACAAATTTGTGAAGATTCAAACCTTCTAGTTTTTTTCGTTTTGATTCTATTCTGCCGTGAGCAATCAATTAAAGCCACAAGTCAACATTTTTAATAACGGCTTTGCGTCGGGTCTAGTCAAATCAACACGCGAAGTAAAAGGGCTGTTTACTTTTCCACGATCATGAATGATACACGATGTTTTGTCCGAAGAAAAAAGCCTGAAACTTGAAAATAATGTACATTACCAACTATCTGTAAACTGTCGCACGACCATTAAGCAACTATTTGATTAATGTTCACTTTCTTTTCAATATAAATTGAGTTTCTTCAAAGAGATAATCCATTTTTCACTTAAGCTGATCGAACATCGCTGCGAAGTGTCCGACTTAATGTGCTTGGTGCAAAGCCTCTCCTCCCTTTTCTAGGGTGCTCCGCGTTCTTTCAAGAATAGTAGACTACCCTCCCATCCCGAAAACTTTGCAACATGTAAATAAAATTTTCGATTATTTTTACCCTTCTTATTGCATTCCAAGATATCTCAGTATTTAAAAAGCTATTTGCCGAGCTATGTTTATCCAGAAAAGGCATGGGTCAAGCGTTATCTAAGATCTCACATTGAATATTTCTTTAGCTATATCTATTTTGAGAATATTAATTTCAGGTGACGACTGAGTTCATCTGCTGAGCCGCTTTGTTATTCAAAACCCGAGAATCGCCCTGATTGATGTTTTACACGTTTATATCAACGTTGTCTCAAACACTTTTCTTATCCCCACAATCCCACGGTAGCGCGACTGCTTCTCACTCCCCTCAAGGTGCGGTAAAAGGAGCAACAAAATCATGCAACTCCTCGCGCAACATTCTTGTGTTGCAAGTTGCAGAGCGAATGTTGCTCGTATTACCACCCTGCACACAACAAATGTTCTTGGTTGCAGAGAGTAGAAAGAGCTTCTACTTTGTGCAGCAAAGTCGCGCAACAAAAATTAGGGTGGTAATACGAGCAATATTCGCTCTGCAACGTGCTACGCAACAATGTTGCACGACAAGTTGCACGATTTTGTTGCTCGTATTACTGCATCTTATTACCCCACAAGCCCACGGTAGCGCGACTGCTTCTTACCCCCTTCATCAACTTCGCAGGAGTCCCCAGAACCTGCGTTACTTTTGGTGCTGACCGCAGGCTCTTGGAACGAGATTGCACAATACGCAGTGAAAACCTTAATCTTTTTTACTGTGTGGGATACCCGTGTCGCAATTGCTTGGACAGGTACAGAAAAATTATGATGCGAAAAATGCATGTAGAATCAGGGAGAGGTAGAATGAGGCAGGGGCGGATCTAGGGGGGGGGGGGGGTGTGAATAGGGTGGGGCTAGCCACCCCCCACTTTTGTTCGTTTATTTATTTATTTATGCAAATCGCAAACAAAGCCAAAAAGACAGCCTAAACTATTTGGATTTTTGTCAGAGTATATATTCAATCTTTCAATTCCCCCCCCCCCCCCCTAAAAAGTGTCTAGATCCGCCCCTGTGAGGAGGCCTAAGAAATAAATTAAATTGCTAACGTTACCCATAACAATAAATTCGGTTAATATTCATCATACAAGACTAACTGTAAGCCAGTATATATCCTTTTAATCATTTTTGTCAAATTAAAAAAGGAGATATACTGTAGCAGGCGATATAGCAACCACAAGATATATCTATACCATTTGTAACCTTCAAACTTTGAGCATAACAACATATATACAAATAAAACTCCCATGTATTGCTTCAAACTTTGCCGAAAACAGTGAACAGTATGCTTAGTTCTTCATGTGTAGTAAGTTCGGAATTTTTCCTATTATTTAGGCCTAGCTACAGAGAATAAATCACTCAAAATGCATCAGACATAACAAGCAAAGAGTATAATGCCCATTCATTTGAAATGCATCTTGAACAGCTACAATTTCAACAGAAAACATTTGCTGGGTACTTGGGACACTGTCACATAGATATGATTTAGCGATCTAAGTGAGCGTTAAAGAAAGACCTGAAAAAATGATTTCAGGCTTCAACGGGAAACTTAGGTACAGACCTCGTACTCGGTTAATAAGAGCTATGGATGCCTTGCATATTTGCACAAAAATTCTGATTTTTCATGTTAAATGACCCCGTGTTGCTTATTGAAGGCTGATGTATTTAGGCTGCTATCTTTATCAAACAACAGCCACATTTTTACAGTGCATCCTGGTAAGATCTGACTCCACATACTTTATATTAGGAAAACTAGAGATCCCTATCATGATATATTATGACTGATTTAAGTTCCATTCCCTTTATGCAAGAAATAAAAGGAACCGATAAGCACTGAAATCTAATAAATATTTATATAAGATAGTAACCCCATGAGGCCAGATTCCAGTTGAATGGAAAGGAAATTAGCTCTTCGTAAAATTAGTCATTAAGTGCATCTGTAAGTATGGTGAAGAACTTAATATAGACTTGTTTTCTTCATTATACGTAGGAATTCAGCCTCATTGATTTCTCCATCACCATCTCGATCTGCTTCATCTATCATTTCCTAGGGGAAGCATAAAATCCAAGATAAGCAAGCAGGTTTAAGCTTCTTGGAAAAACATCAAACAAATAATCATACTCAACAAAATTATTTTTTCATCATCTTACCTGCAGCTCTTCATCTGTTAAATTTTCACCTAATTCCTTTGCTACTCTCTTTAGGTTTTTAAAAGATATTTTACCCTTTATTTAAACAAAAAAATGATTAATTTAGTCTTAAATGAGATTATTAAATATTTACTCAGTGGGTTCTGAAGGGGTAAAACAAGGGGATTCACCCTCTTGTTGCTGGAAGAAGGGTTTGTAACTAACCCTTTCAGGACTCTCTACAAAGGGAGTAACTGTTTTTTCAATGATTGCTCGACCGACCTGACCCCGACCTGCTCTCAGTCTGACCTCTAGCTTAGCTGGTAGAGCATCGGTAGTACAAATCCGAAGGTCGTGGGTCCGAATCCCAGCGAGGTCGGAAATTAATTTTTCCGATGTTTCCAAGGGCTTTCGCCCGGAAAATAAATCCTCATTCCCTAGACACTACACTTTACTATAATTTCTCATACTTGTTTTTTCAATGGTTAGGTAACTTGCTTTACACAAGACAAATTATATAATCAGAGAAGTTAAATGTATTGTTCACTTACAGTTTCATCATCATCAAAGAGTTTAAAAGCTTTCAATATCTCTTCTTTGGAATCCTTTTCACTCTAAAATAATCAAAAGTAGGTTGCATCTGTTCAATATGGAGTATTTTGTAAGACAGCCAAAACTACTGACAATAGAATCACACTTCAATCCAGTCTAGTGTTATGCTAAGCCTTCAAGTGAGTTGTACTGACCACCACCCTACTTGTGGTTATGAATGGTGACACTGAGCTATAAACAGTTATTACCATAAATTTTTCTTGTAGATTGACTTAACAAACTAGTTGTGGATCTAGTTCAAAGGCCAGATTGGAATTGAGCACTATAGTAAAAGAATTGAACCATAACAACTTCTGACAGGCACTAACAGAGATGCCGTATCACCATTACCAGCAAAAACAACCTGCCCCCTCCCCACCACACACATCAATACTCGTTCAGTGCTACAAAATACTCATAAATACTAGTCTCAAAAAAATCCACTTGATGTCTTATGAAATATCAATTCAAATACATTTTCAATGGCCACTTACCATTTTTGCTGTCATCATCTGTAGAAACTCATTGAAGTCAATTGTACCTAATGATTAAAAGAACCCCATTGATAGTGCAGCATAAAGATGACAGTGCGATTTAACTTTTCTTTCAATCAGAATATGAGCAATACACTCCAGCAACTTGGGTACTATATTAATGCATTTATACTAGCTAGATCAGGGGAGGATCCAGGAATTCTTTGAGGGAGGGGTGCACCATTTATGTTCGGGGCTCGAGCATTAAAAATGGATAACAATGAAGGCATAATTTATCTCAGGGGGAGTGCGCAACCCCTGCACCCCTCCCCTGGATCTGCCCCTGTAGATCCAAAACAATTACCTGAGCCATCTTTGTCAATGTCTGATATCATTTTCTTAATTTCTTCTTTCTTTGGTTCAAAACCCAAAGCTCTCATTGCAACCTAAAAGATATTGTTAAAAGCATGATGCAAGACTCTACAACATTCAGACTACATGAGATACAGTTATGTAGATTTGCACACAAGTACCGATGGATCCAAGCCCGTACCTTGAGTTCTTTAGCATCTATTGTTCCAGAGCCATCAGTATCAAACAAGTCAAATGCTTCTCTTATCTCTTGCTTCTGTTCCTCTGTTAACTCAGGTTTTGGACCTTCAAATAATTGACTTGACCATTAAAGTTTGAAAACTGGTCTAAAATTGACTCAACTTGACAAAGCAAATATTCTATGTATCTTGAGGTAATTCTTTACTATGAAAACAGGTATGTCAAGAACAATATGCAAAATTTTTATGCAAAGCAAAGTCTGTTGTTTTACAGAATAGGTGACTGCCTCTCAACAAATCAAAACATGCAATGGATTGTAACAAAGCCCTGGTCTGACAAATTAACAGCTTATTGAGAAAAAATAAGCATAGTGACAGAAAATGTTTTGAATTATGTACCAAAGAATACGGCAAGCCAAATACCAAGTTTTTCCTTGTCAAATACCTAGTTTATTTCTCAGCTTTTGTTTGCTTTTAAAACCTTTTACTGGTAAGGATGCAGAGGATGGGAAAAGAAAAAAAAATAAGACTGTTGCAGATCATTATCCTCTATGATTCAACAGCCGGAAATAAACAAAGACTATATGCAATGTACATTAACAGAATAGTAAACTAATTATCAGCTGTTACAGCAACATTACATGTGTATGTACAAACATTGAAAGTGTACAAACAAAACAAAGGGATAACAAGAGGCACTAACACCACAGGTGTGTGAGCTATGACACGCACTAAACCAAGAGATTTGTCATACCCGTTTTCTTTCTCTGTCCAGCACCAAGTCCTCCTCCTTTTCTGTATGAAGAAGCCTATACCAAAACATCATAGTTGTATAAATTTATTTTAACTGGGTACAAGGGAATCTTTTTCTCATTTCTTGAGTATTTGTGACAACGGTGCATTTCTCCGTTTATCTCTAAATCTAGTTCTGTGAAAATAATCCGCTTTGAATAATTTGAGCATTGATGTGAAGTGACACTGACCAAAGAAACAAAGTGAACGTCAGAGTCAATATATACTGAAAAGCAAATCAACAAGAACGCTGTACACTAATAAATATTTTACTAAAATCAAAGATGTTGAAAATTTTGGAAAGTCTAAGGCTGAAAAGCTGCGAGATATCAACCGACGAGTTCCCAAAACCACTTAGAGTCATAGACAACGGAAGAATGTTGACTGTTTTAATCGTCAATGTTCTTGCTCCAGCTATCCTAATTATCTTATGTCTTGCTTTTCCAACCAACATCTATCAGTTATTTCGTACTTAGCGTTGTGTTTAATACTCCCACGATCGCAGATTGTCTACATAGCGTGGCCGTTGCTTAGGAAAACATGAGCAAATGTCAACGGACTGTCTTGTGTTTACTCTACAACAGCAGTTATCGACACACGTTTGGAAGTCCCCAAAAAGTCTAGCTAAAAACGCTGAAATAAAAACAATAAGCGTAGAAATATAAAGTATAATGACTTACCATTATAGTAGTTGCATATAATGTTGTTTTTCGGGTAGTATTTAGTTTGTAAATGGAGTCAAATGTTCACTTTGTGTCTGTCCTGCTTTCAGTAACCAACTCGATGAGAATTTTTGTTTTGCGCGGCGAATTGACCCGCAAAGGTTCATGGGATAGGTCACCCAGTTTCAACGCAGAGAAAGTACCACAGGAAACCCATCGCGAAGTTTTTCCGTATAGTAGCAATGGGCTTATGATGGGATTCAAAAATGGCATGAAATTTGCTTGTATACTTTCATACTTTTACAGCAAGACTCACACAAAATTCTATGTGTATGTACAAAAATATCTTTATTTTGTAAAGGTGGATTTCATATCACAACTGACAACAAATTACTAAAATTTGTTAATAAATTTAATTGTAATCTACCGGTATATATAATTTTGATATTGTATGAAGTAGCTACACACGAACTGAATAACCTCTTTGGATCACACTGTTTAGAACTCTAAACAGTTTCAAGCATTGAAGACATCTCTCGCATCTGACTTGAAAATTTCTGAAAAAAAAAGATTTTAAAATTAGATATTATTTAATAATGATTCAATCACCAAATGTCACAGCTTCAGCTTATCCTATAACTCACACCATATGGTCTTTACCAGGTAGCCCAGTGGTTATGCGTGATTCAAGCTAAAATGAGTGCGGGAATTGTGAAAACTGACAGCGAAATTCATGAAATTTGCAGAATATAACATTAAAAGAAATATAACACTCCTGAGTTTGATTTAGGACTGTACGCGCGTGAATGCGTGAAAGGTGGTGACCCCCCCTAGGCTACCCTATTAACAAGCATACCTTGAATTCACTGACTGTCATTTCACAGGATTTGGATTTTAGGTTTCCAGAGGAATCAGAAACGGTAATTAAAAGGGTGATATATGGAGCATTTAGATTGCGACAGATGCTTGAGCTCATCCCAACACTTAACTTCCACTTCATATTCACCAACTAAGAAAACAAAATCAAGATTGACCCAAGTGTAAGTAAATATATAAGTAAAATAAAGTAAAGTACAAATAAAGTAATCTTGTTTTTTTGTCTGTAACTTGTAACAGTACAACAGAATTACTAATAAACTTGAGGCCGACAGTGCGCTCACTTTACTCCCGTCTCTCCATCAGTGCTCCCATTTTACGGGTATTTAATGCTAATCAAAGCTACATGAAAAGGAGAGAAGTCGAAACAAAGATGTGAGATCACTGGGAATCGTACTCGAACGTCTAGCACTGAAGGCTGCCCACAACCAACTGTGCCATTCTTGCTTAAACTAATGACCACCAATAAAGGAGTTGGACCTTAAACCCTTGACTTTCTGTTCAACAGTTGGAAGGTGATGAAATATCTTTAATATATGATAACTCGCCTGCTATGCTGGCTTAATATTGTCCAGCAGAACTTGACAGTTTATTCATAATACTGTCAAAAATTTGTTCTACCCCTACCTGTCCAACATTCAAAGTTTGCACAAGATCTGGGCTGCACAAAAATTTCCCCTAATGATGAAAACAAAATTAATCCATGTCAGAGAATAAAATCAGATGAGAAACACATTTTACACTTATTACTCTCTTCCTTTGTTTGTTTCTCAATGTGTACTTCATTCAGGTTTTCACATTGAATAGAAAACATATGGTTCTGACAAGTGGTATGAGATGCCATAACAATAAAAGTGGTTTTTCATATAAGGAATTTGGCATGTACACTGTACAAAATTACATTTTAGTCATACCAGTCGTTTGTTTCCAATGCAAATACCAACGTTCAATTCAATCGGGCAATGTTCCAACTTCCATTGGAACTTGAAATTTTCTCCTATGAGGGAAAGAATCACTTCAGATCCAAATTCCTTTCCTTATAGGCTACAATTTCAAGCTACATTGTAGATTGGATGGCAATTTGAAATTTTCAAGTACCAACAGAAGTTGGAACATTGCCCAACCAAATTGCAACATTAGTATTTGTGTTGGAAAGGAACGACTGGTATGACTGTAAAATGGCTTTCCATAGTCTTCCAGTGAATTATCTGTTCACACCATTACATGAATGGTCATAACATATGGCCAATGGCTACAGATTTGCCATATCATATTCCACTCTTACAAAAAACATAGACTGTAATATTCATTTTTTGTGCTTAAAATGTTTGAGGGTGTTGTTGTTGACCTGTTCATTCCATATGTGTTTGATAACAGCAAGTGAGGATTCTTCCCAAGTCATAGCTGCACTCAGTTCCTCCATCAACTGATTTGCTGTTGCTTTGGCTTTAGCTGATGATCTAAAAAACAACGAGATATTCAATACAAAATACTGAGACTTTTTAACCATGTCCTCTTCAATACTAGTAAAAGGGTGATAATAACTAGTGTAATTTGGAAGATAAGGAACTTAACTATAAACAGATTTAGGAACTTCAATACCAAGAAATTTTTAATTTAAAACACAAGTGTAATGAAGGCAATGGGACAATATTGTTAGCAATAATACAGGGTCAGTTCAAGAATTTTTCAAGGTATGGGTGGTCAATTACCAGAAGTTGGCCAAATCAAAAAAATTTAGCCTTCATGGTGGCTCTGGGTGATTGGGGAGAGGGGTTTGAGACCTTCCCATCACCTACCCCCAGTACCCCCTAAACCCCTTTCCCCAATCCCCTAGAGCTGTCACTCAGGCTAAAAAAACTATGTATTAGCCTGCGTAGTGGCAAGGCCGCTATGCAGGCTAACTATGTATAAAAACTGCCTACCAAAAAAGGACAAAGGCACAAAACAGGGGCACAACTTTACTTGAGGGGGAAGGGGTACCCACCAATACCAACAGTGTTAACAAATAAAAAAAGAAACCAACAAACTGCATGGTGTAGTACCTGAAAATGTAGGTGATGACATTAGATACAAGTCTGGCATCACAGTCTATGCCAGCTTGTTGGAATCTCTGATGAACAGAAAAAAAAAGGAAACATTATATGGATTATAAATACAAATTATTGTGAGCTAGTCTGTTTTACTTTTGGTTGTCTAATACACTTGTCAATGTTTAGCCCCAGGGGGGACCCAGGCATACCAGGGGGATTTGACATTTTTGACTACCATCTAGCGTCAAATTCCCTGCCCTCAGGACGGCTGTTGATGTCAAATACCCCTTCCCCAGGAGTTAAAATGATCCAATGTTCAAACACTTCTTGCTCGACCACTCAAATATCCAGGGGCAGATTTAGGGGGGTGTCCTGCAGTGCACAGGACACCCCCCTCACTGCGTTTTTCATACTTTGCGATGCACGGGACACCATCTTTATTTCTAATGAAACAAACCACAATCAGTTTATGAAATCTTGGGACACCCCCTTGGACGATTTCTGGATCCGCCCCTGATATCCCCCACCTCGGGAACTTGTGGTATGTCAAATTCCATACCCAAGGGAAAGACACAAAATGTGAAATCCTCCAGGTATGCCCGGGGCCCCCCTGGGGCTAAACATTGACAAGTGCGTAACTTTTGTTAATGATAATCTAATTAAGCTTGCAAAACGAGAGGGATGAATGAAATCTAACAATATTTATGCAATACCTTTTGATGTTGTTCAATGTCTATTACACTAACTTTGTACTGTAGAAAATCAGCAACATCTTGACACTAAAAACAAGAATATCATTACAAGTGTGAAAACAAAATTATGGCCCTTCTGTTTGGGTCTGGTAAATTTATTTACAGCTGTGTGTCTAAAGATTGACAAATCTAGTATGGATGTAATAAAGTCAGAAGTAATATTTTTCTCTATCAGCGTGGATAACATTTAAGATAATTAATTTATTAACCACTTATGCATGAGTCATTTGAAAGCCCCGCACCCCCCCCTCCGGGCACTAGCGGGGCATTCACTTTTTTGCCAAGTGAA
>WUCR03228970.1:0-14504 GCA_009858155.3 Phymanthus crucifer
AATGAGAAAATATCTTTGAAATCATGAATCTTAAGCAGTGTTCGTTCCCAGTCTCTTGCTCTTTTTTCATAGGGTCACTAGAAACTACGAACTGGCTTATAGCCCACTTTAGATATCCTGGGCGAGTGATCACGAACCGAAGCAATTCAAAACGAGGCACAGGGGTAACAGAAGCATATATTTAATACCCTTTTGTTTCCTCCCGTGCCTCGTTTTGAATTATGCTTTTTTCTTGATCGCTCGACCAGGATATCAAAAGTAGGTTATTTCGCATTGGGCGCCATTGCCAAGAAAATCTTGATATGTTTCACTTTGGATGATTCTCGTAGCCGACGGTGCTGGACACTCACTGATGACAGCGCGTTCACGGTACGACATGTGCCGAAACGTTGAAATGTATTTCCGGGTGATTATGAAGTGCATCGCATCCCTGGCAAATCCTGTGTCTAACTTTCAATCTTTCAACACGTAGGAGAGATGAATACGGCAATACCATAGCGCCCACTTATCCGCTATCACATTCTTTATCAGTTACATAAACTTGGATCAGGATTTCCGCGCTAGACATCTGCATGACCTGACACGCAGTCGTTACACCGTTTTGTACACTAACCTCCAGCTCGTCAGATGTTTCATTACTTTTTGCCTGTTAAAGACCTACGCGAAAGAAAAAAATACCAAGGCATCAGCAGTAAAAAAATCAAACTTTTAACTGTTACTGGGAGAATAATGTCGGCTTGAGGTTAATTTACCAGATGTTCGTATTTCGCATCAGTAGGAAAGGTCTGACTAATACGACATTTTCGTTTTCCCGGGAAATTACAATTTTAACCCACTGGCATACATACATACATCAACTTTATTTAAACACGATAGTGATTAAAGCTTACGCTTATGGGGTCGTGTATCTAGCTATCTATAAAACTAAACAAAAACTTAATAATAAATGAATACTAACCTAATAAATATCAACATAACAAATCTAAAAATATAAGAGTATTTAAATTCTAATTCCTAAAGTTTATTGTTAAAAAAATAGTCTGGCTGGCAGACTAACCCAGACTCTGCTCTTCTGGATGATATGGTGCTTATAAACGAGTTAAGGGTGTGCTAATTTTCCCTCTTCTCTACGGGCCCTCGAGTATCCTCCCATCCTTCCTCTTCAAAAAGTGCTAACTTTCAGTTCATACACCTTTTCCTGGTTCGCGGCCGGGACCACCGAGAGCGGAGTCGGGTAGCGCCTTCGTATATTGCCCAAGCCGTACTTACAGTAATACTCAGAGGGTCCTAATCCCATTTATCAGCCCAAATTGTACCAACATTCCAGTTCAACTCCCATAGTACCGTCCAGGCTGTATTTTTCAAAGTCGATCCAATTCCGTGTATGGCGACTGTTCGAAAAGTGCGCAGTTTGCGATGTGGTCAAGCCAATCACAGAATGCTCAGACGCGTAGCGCTCGTGGTAATGTGGAAATCTTGGGTAAAATAATAGACCGTTTCTTGAGTTCCTTACCAAAATACGCCGTGCCTCTTCCTCTAACTTCCTGGTTCCTCCCCTCTCTACCACCCCTCCACCAATGCACGCTCATTCTACAGTAAAGCGCGCGTCTTACCCATATCCTTTCGAGGCGTTCTGAGCGATGGTTAGTCTTTTCAGAGGACAATAAAATAGGAGACAGTTTCCATTTTGTAAACAAAGCCATTTTATTGAATTTTGCAAACATAGTTTAGCAAAAACTTCACACTGTGTCTGCAGCACAGAAAATAAAGCTTTTCCTTCACCCAACCTGTGGGCTACACTAAATGTCGGGTCCATTTTTGGGATCTTTTTTAACTGACTTGTTCTCTTTCCACAAGGAGAATCTCAAAATATCAACATTAAAAGTTTTAAACCCCCTCAAGAATTCCGTTTTACTTTAGATAACTTTGATCCTTAGTAATAGCTTCAAAACTAAAATATTCTAAGATGTTTCAAGTCTTTTTCTGTACAAGATGATAATTACAAGAAGAAGGAAACCCATGATACCTCAAAGCTACTGTGTATATACAATAAATACTACTGAGGTATCTAGATTATTAGGTGGGTTCCTTAAAGGCCCAACTTTGGTACTAAGGTAATAGTAAAACCATTTTTATACAAGTGAAATTTCAAACTTCTTCAGAAAAATGTCCTTTGGAAGTTAATTCAAGGATTACTTTTAAGGAATGTTTCTATAAAAAGAAAGAAGTGTTATCATCCGTGGTTAAGTCTGGGACGGTTTGGTCAGCTATCTTGGGGTCCACTCGGCAGGGACTATTGATGGGAAATGTAGAATTAAACCAAGGGTGTTCAAGAATTTCTGACGCTGTCAACCTTTCGATGGGATCTCTTCTCATCATTGAACGAATTAAACACTTAGCCTTTGATGAAATGGTGTCTGGAATTGCAAAATTTCCTCTTCGTATTTTCGAAAACAGAGCTGTTGGTTCGCTGTCGTGGAATGGGTAACGTCCAACAATCATTGTATAAAGCATTACTCCAAGGCTCCAGATATCTGCAGCTTTACCAGAGTATCCTCCAGTTGACTGTAAGATCTCAGGACTAACATAAGCTGGGCAGCCATGTTTGTCTTCTAATGTGTCATCTACACCATTCAGAAGACAAGCATCATCTAAGCCTTCTAATTTTACTTTAGTCCTATGGAGAAACACAAATATGTTGAGGTTAAAGTCATGAAATACACCAAACAAATGACATATAATAACATGATAATTTTTCATCTGTCATGCAAAAGATCTTTAGAGATGTAACTTAGGGATGATGCATTAGAATTTTGAGGGGGGGTGGGGGGCAGGGTTGCAAGATTTTGAAAAAAATTTCCTGCAGCCCCAAATACATGAAAAAAAATTGTTGCAAGATAACTTCAAAGGAAAAAATCTTGCAAGCCAAAAAAAAATTTGTGAAACTCTTATCTGGAAATTTTTTTTTTTTTGCATTTTGTGTAAGTTGAGAAAAAATTCTTGCACCAACTAAATCTTCCACCATCTAATTCTAATGGATTGCTCCTAAGATACTAGTGCATGAATAAGATATTTGCTTATGTCAAACATTGCACCATAATATTCAACCAAGATGATGAAACAATACTTGATCTTGTGAAAGATGCAATAAGAACCAATGTTGAAATGGCTACAAAACTAGATTAAAGAATGATTAAACATTCTTTGCTAAATAAAAGGTGGCAAAGAAAGAATTCTGGAAAGAGCTCAAACCAAAAAACAAAAGCTTGACTCACAAAGAACTATCAAAAGAGCAGTCACAGCCTTTTGTATGGCAACTCTTGAATTCTGAATCAATACTACAGCCAATGAATGGAATTTCCGTTGATACGTACTATGAATCATATGCTGAGTCATAAGAGGCTAAACCAGGTCTAACTGAACTAAGAGTTGTGCAGCAAAACATGAGAATCTTTGAAAAGAACAACAGTAGTCATTATTAATTCTGTCTTTTACAGAACAATATCTGTATTCCTGAATACCCTTTGTTGCAAAGCTCTGAATATTATTTGAGGTTTATTCAACTTGCATGACTGAATCAAAACAATACAATTAAAAATTCAATGTAGAATACCGAATTAAAAAGAGGGGTGGAATTATAATAAACCACTTCTCAAAATTATAGGAACAAGACGGATCTAAAAAGCAATTTGTGAGGAGTTTTATTAAAAATCACCTAAGGAGAATTGTCCAAATTGGAAGTGAGTACATGTGTAGTATAAATTCATGTCAACATCGTCCTCAACAGTCTTCCTCGTGTGGGCTGTACATAGTGGGATGGTGTTTGAATAATCAAAAGGTGTAAATGATCTCATTCTATTTTGTTGAAAAAGGAACAACTCTTTTACTTCCTAATCTGAGTAGCCCAATTCTTTATTTCTTGTACACGTTTTTGAAAGCATATGGAATAGGTATAAATTTACAATGCCTTCTTAAAAAGACAATAGACTTTCTGCACATGGAGTGCCCAGATGAACATCCAATACAGTTAAAACTAAAGCTACCAACTAATCCATTGCCCAAAATTTTGATGTTCACAATCACTATTAAAGCTTGTTGGTGATATATCAAAGAGTGTGAAGTCCCCAAGAGTGAGAAAAACATTCTTCACATCCAATAAAAGACAATAATTCTATAAAAGAAAAGTTTAAAACTTTGACTGCAACTGAAAACAACAGCATGTGCTTTTAAGTTTCTCAAGATTTGTATCAGCTAAAATGTTATTTTCTCTTTACATTTAAGAGACATATAGGAAAATAAACAGCTTTTATTATTTGTGATAAAAGTTCTATGGTCTTTATAGCTTCAACGAGAATTAAGTAGGGTTCCAATAATAGCTTACAAAGCTAGAGGTCTATTGTTCGGATCAGAAGTGAATGTCTTTGTTTAAGATTACGATCATTCTCTAGACTTCTTTGTTGATCTTCACTGAAGGGGTTGGCCATGAAGTTCCCTCAAAAGACCTCTGCACCAGACCCATACATCTGCCTTCCTTACACAAAAAGCATGTGGTTTGCTATAGCACATGGGAGACTAGTCTTCTGTAGAACTAACAATAACCAATGCCTTTTCACATCTAAACTTACAGGGCCAGAAACTGTTGGATCAAATAGCATCTTAACAAAATACGAAATTTAACAAACAAATAGATCAGGAAAAAAACTTTAGCTATACATGCATTCCATAAAAAAAAATATCTTAAGATTTACTAAAAATCTAAATAAAATTAATGCAGAAAATTTTAAATTTTACATAAGTTCTCTAGCTCCCTAAAGCAAATCTCAAAAAGCTCAGTAAATATGTTTTTGGAAACTTAAAACTAAGTATGCAAGACTTCAGCTCTAAAGTGTTGCAAAAAGTTATTACCAGACTAATATCATCTCAAGTTAGCCCAGGTGGAAGTCCACGTCCTTTGTTACAACAAAGGATCTGTAATGGAGAAATCACTTTACCATTCACTAGAAAAAGAATTAGAAAACTTTTTGTTCTCTATCACCTCAGGGCCACATAAAACTTGGCTCCAAAGACACACCCTAGGGTATAGGGCCTACAGCCTATACTCCTTTTATCCCACTTGGTCACATGGAGTCAGACAATGCCCTCTAAAGTAAAATTAGCCAGTAATATTGCAATTACAAACAAGATTATGCTCATTATAGCTTTCTCGTTGTGAGTGAAAATCTAGGTACTTAAGGTCTCAATGGAAAATAAGTCAAGTTCAAGAATTCTAATCTAAAGTAAAACTCAAAAAAATCCAGATTGGAAGACAGATCGTTTTTAAACTTGTTTATTTCTTTGTGATATTGTTGTAACAGTCACAGAACCTTTGCCACGCTTTCCAACAAAACCCAAAAAGAACAAAGTCAGCGCGTGAAGTGCCCTTTGTCAATTGTTCTCCAGTTGATAAAGAGTCGAAATACATGTAAAGAGAGTGGAACAAACACGTGGCTAGTGCAGGCGAACGGAACGAGTTAGCCTCCGTTGCCACGTGTTTTCCTTGCCACGAATCAAAAATGATTTCATAGTTTAGCAAGCTTAGACTTTTTTCTCACTGAAAACAAGAAAAACAAAAATAAAAGAAGAACTTTAAAAAATTCGAGAATAAATTATTGGCCGTATCAAATTATGCTAATTTATTGTGAGCAGTCGATTCCATCGCGGATATTGCATGACGAAACTTCCCGCCATATTGCCCAATTCGAACATTTTCTGACGGGATGGAGATGAAATCCTGCTATTTATTTAATGAAGCGAAAAGGGACAAAAAAAGCAAATAGTTTGGAGTCCGGTAAACAAAGGTGTTTCCTTTGAGGGGTCTTTTAGGAACTACGCGACAAATCCTTGCCCGGAAGTGACTTCAGCGTTTGAATCTCATCGAAACAATAGCCAAACTTAGGTCATTCTTGCGCTTACTGAATCATCCGGAGAAACATACGAGATGTTTGGATATGGAAAATTCAAGCGACCTTAGTTTATGAGAAATATTTATAGAATAGTTACTGCAGGTGACGGAATATTTAGAGGGGGAATTGATAACATTACTGGACACGCAAGTGCATTTTTTTGTCGACCGTCGACATGAATGTGTGACAGAAATTATGTATCACTGAAATTTTAACAACACGCAACCGATGCCATCTATTTCTCCATTTCTCCATCGATGTCATCAAAAATTGAAATATATTTCTATTAGGAAGCACAGAAAATTTTTTTTCAGGGCTGAACATTTTTGTTTTGTTATGTGTCAACTCGGTAATGATGTTACCTGACAACAAGCCCCAGAACAAAGCAATGCAAAACACACACAACATTTATTCTAAGTGACTTCCACGAGGTACCAAATGAATCAAAGTCGGACAATGCCCAAAGGATTGGCCAAAACCATATGGTTGAGAATTACATGAACCGAGCAACCCCAAAAGAATCTCTGAACCTTATATATAAAACGCCAATGCCTTACCTTTCTTCGTTTTTGAATACGAACTTCCGTAGTTTGAGGTCCCTCAGAACGACTCCCGAGGCATGACAATGAGCCACAACACTAGCTATCTGGCTAAAGATCTTGCTTGCTTCCTCCTCTTTCAATCTTCTTTTAGTCCTAACATAGCTGTGTAGATCCCCGAAAGATCTTCCAAAAAACACGTACGCATACGAATCGCTGACTAGGATTTCGTTAACTTTGTTAATGCCTTCGTGAGAGGCCAGATGAAACACAGGGGCCAAACTTTCACGAAATAAGTTTACCTCGATTATCTTACACGCTAGTTCTTCTTGAGTCTCTGTATTTATGGCTCGATGAAGATTTCCTCCGCTTGAACGTTCGAGGATAATATATTTATCAAGTTTACATATCTGAGGCGTTTCTTTGACCCTTCTAGGCGGTGTTGGTTGTAGTCCTATAGTCAAGTTTGGTAATGGCGCAGTCGTTTCAGTATTTGTTTTGGACGCATATCGCTGGTAAGGATGATACCGAACCGTCGTACTGTTCATCTAAACAACTGTACAGACACTACCGATGAATTAAAACTCCGACAAAACCTCTGCGCTGTCCTTAGACCAGTTTTAAGCGAACAGAGGAGCTTTGTGGCGACCCTCAGTTAGATATTCCGTATTGCCAACTAAGCACAATGACGTTGCACACAAAACAGACCGTTGTGGTGATGGCGTAACTTTGGACAGCGATTTCTTCCGAAATCACTCTTTGTGCCGACTTGAGCTGTTCCTTGAATAGTCGTAGACCTCTACTTTAGCCCTGGGAGGCCCTTTTGGCCTTCCCTCTAACAGCTAAGTGCGGATAAACAGTACATTTTGGTGGTGTAGTGGAAGATATTTCTTGTCGTTGCGAAACGAGAATGATCACAAAAATCCTGACGCAATGAGTTTAGTGTGTTAGCTGGCCCCTTTCCCATATATGGTGCTGTTACGTCAGTCCTCATGTCATCTGACGTTATATTAGCCTTCTGATTGGCTGCCTTTACAAAAACATTGTTCATTAAAAACGCCACTTCCGGAAAATTAGAATTTTTAGCCCTCACGAAAAAGCGATTTTACGTGCTGAATCTCGCATTATTTTATTTAGGTTCTCGAAGACTTTGGCTAGATTTGTTTCTAAGAGGCTTTAGTAACCGTTGAATCGACGTAGAATTGATTTTAAGTCGACTATGGATGTATGGGGTTGCTTTCGTTTTTTATGTTGCCACATCACGCTTGCTTTGTCACGAAACGCACGTAAACGAAGTCCACGCAAACGTGACATGAATGGATTGGGTTTCGTCAGAACACACATACAAACATGAATCATTGTATTCAGATTCGAATCTGAAAATTAAAGTAAAAAGGTTGACGCGAAAACGCAACTAGGAATATGAAGTAGAATACAAATACGGTAATACGAAGACATGTTTAGATATTTCCAAATTTGTCCGAAAATGGCGTCAAAGCGAAGAATGACAGGCGTAAAAACCGGCTCTGCGCTTGACTGATATTATTAATGATGATAAATGCTGAGCGAATAATTATAATGAGTAGGTTCTAGCGAAGTTTCTAGGGGTTTTTGTATACGTATATACAAGAGTACACCCCATATCGATCGTGAGCAAAGGACGCTATCAGCGTTACTGCGAGTGGGTGGACAAAAAAATGAAAGACTATACGGCCAAGGTTGGATGATGAGATAGCTCATGAATCCTCTTTTTTTTAATGTTTTTCTTTGTCTTAACATCTTAGGAACCCAATTTTTATGTCTTGGTAATATATTTCTCAAAATGAATTATTGGGTAAAAAAGTAGACCAGAAATAAAAATCGTGGAAATTGCAAATTAATTTTGAATGACATTTTCGCTGAAAACAATCTTTTGAAGCTGCACCATTAAAAGATTTATTTTAAGTAGATTCATGTGAATTTTTTTGTTAAGAATTAGATGACAAATTTATGGTTTTGGTCATGACCAAGCTACACGTACGGTTCAAATCAATCCGCATTTTCGAAGTGTAAGATAAAAATCTACCATCTGATTCTAAACGAAAAAATATTCTAATTCGATTTTTAAAAATATGGGTAGAAAAATCTGCATTCTTCGACGATCAAAGCGATGATTTTTTTTTTTCTTGGTTTTTTTTTTTTTTTTTTTTTTGTATCCAGAACTCACTCGAAAGCTGGTTTTCGGAGTTGGATTGTAATCTTCGCAATCCGTTCTTAAGGATGTTCTTTCGTATTAAAAATTGTTGAATGGCTGGGGCTATAGAATCTACTAGGCAACAGGAAAACTATGCGTGCGTGGTAACACTGTCCCACTAACCGTACCTCACTCTTGACGTACATCCAGGGACGCCGTCGTTAGTACAAAAAATACTACAACCTTTGTTTCTAATTGCTACAATTGTAACGGCTTTGCCGGCGATGCCACAGGCAAAATTTAAATGTATATTAAGCAGAGTTTCCGCATCTTTTCTTCTTCTTCTTTTTTTATTTTGAAACTTGAACATCTGAAAGAAGGATTTATTTTTCACGAAATATGTCGGGCCATGATTTATATTTGATATGGCTGGACTAATGCGAAAAAGTGTAATCACTTCCGAAGTGAACACAAACTTTATTTAGTTTGGGAAATGAGAACAGCAAATCAAAAGAAATTGAAGTCCCATTTGTACACAAAGAACAGACTCTTTCAATACACCAAGAAAAAATATCGAAATTTGTGTTTCTGAAATTATTTCTTGAAGATAATCTTTGTCGGTGTTTTTGAAGTACAGAGTTACTCAAATAATTGAGTTTGCAATAATTTTAAGGACAAATTATTATAAAGATGAATGAATTCGCTCGGCACAGAATGAAGAGAAGCCTTGAAAGCGTAGCCTAGTGAAATCGCATTTTCACTGAGATAAGAACTTGGCAGCTGAAGATTTTTGTTTTCAAACGGATGAAAAGAGGAAAGTCGAAGGTATACTATTTGCCAATGCAACAGGTATGATTAGTCAAATATTAAAAAAAAATCAGTTTTGTATGATATTTTCTGCTAGTTTTTGTTTGCAATTTTTGGTTTAGATTTCAACCACAACTGATAACCACGCATTTAAACTTCACTCATTCGGCTCTCTAGGAGTCTCTCCAGTAATCCTTCTATAAAAAAGGAAATTTTTTTTCAGGAAAGAAAGATTAACTAAAGCAAAGAAGACTTAAATTTCATCAGCAGTCTTGCAAATTGAAAATAGTTTTCCATTGTCGTTTTTAAGAATATCTTTATGGCGCATGACATATCTCTCCTGTCAAATACATGGTGTCAAACACGTACAAAGCGATATCAGCCTTGTATTATGATATACGAATATGACATAACGCTCAATGAGTATGCTAGCAGTGAAGTTGTATGAGTCCTTAGTGCGCCGAATATATTAAAAACACTTATCGATAAGAAGTGATGAGTAAGGCAAACGTTGCTTGACACTCGCGCCCGACCATCAATGTCACTGATAATAAAAATGTTGAGAGAAAATTGGATGAATAAAAATTTCTTGAGAAAAAAATAACTGGAGATGAAAGACATACAGATGATGATGTTTGATTAAGTGTGTTTGCGTGCGAGAAAGAGAGAAATATAGTGATTTTATTTATCGATTTTTCACTTTTCCCTTCTCATTGCCACCATCTCTAGCTCCGTCCGAACTGCTCATTATAAAGCGGCGCGCTTCCTCTGACAAAAACCGGTGTTAAAAGATCGACATGCGTAAACGGAATTCATTGATAATTATGCAGCCTTCATGTTCTACGAGTTACGCAGAATTAACCCTCCCACTACCTTCCATTACATAAATATTTAATATACTCTCTCTTTAAACAATACTGCTCGTATCTGTATCATTCTAGTTCTCTCTTTGTGTGAGAGACGAAAGATTTGTGAAAATTTTACGAAACTTCACATTCCTTGATTCTTCTTGTTCATTACTGGCTGTTTTATTAAAAGAGATTTCAGGACTGAGAAATAGGGTCCCCCTAAAGTGGAATATGTCATATTTTTGTTTAATATCGGATTGTTTTGTTGATGCCCACATTATGATGCTTAATTATTGCAAACAGCAAGCGCATTTCCGCAACTGATAAACGTGATTGTACCGCAGGTATATACCTCTAAAACAATGTGCTTTACGTGGTTTAATTAAACAACGAATTCATATCCTAACTATCTACACCTAGTTGCAAGAAAATTGTCATAGAAAAATAAAAAAATGAGAAAAATAATATTGGAATTAACTAGAGAAACAAATTTGGTATAGTCTCAAGAACTTCAAAAGTTGACCACGCAACTGGACATGAAAAGTTGTACATCAACTCCAAAGATGTTTTGTGAGTAAAACTTGTGAAAAAAGATACTTTTATGGCGACAATAATGATAAGTTAATTCATAAAATGTTTATTTATGTTTTTTAATTTTTATTTTTATATGACAACATTTTTGCAATTAGGTATAATGGCCTCGATAAATTCCTAATCGACCTCCTTAGCAAATCCCGCATAATTATATCCTCTACTTCCTTCAAGCACTTACACGCAAATTCTAAAAATTCCATAGTTTTAACAAAAAAAATTACTTCAGCAATGCAGAAACTATTGCGAAAAATTTTCCATAACATTGAAGTTTAACCTTTAGAGTTATGGTTATTCAGTTTAATGTCTTAATCTCTACGCAAGAAACGTTTTATTATCTTAGCTTCCTATGACTGTGCATCCTTAAAAAATATTATTAAGAAAAAAGGCAGCGATTGTGTGAACATTTTAGGTGGACTAACAATTAAAAAAAAACCAGCATTTGAAAAGTGAATTTATGTGCAAGTTCTTTTCAATTCATATAAAGATCTTGTCTAACTTCATACGATGAAAAAAGCCCGAGTGATTTTCCTGTTACTCTGTACATATTACAGAAGGCTTAAGAATACATTAGTCATAAGCTTAGTAAATTAATAAGCTGTCAACGTAGATTATACTTGGAAAATTTCGCATCATTTAGTAAGAAAATTTCAAAATCTTTAATTGTTATCTTTTCAAATTCGATGACTCAAAGTGCCATTAGCCGTAAAATTGCAAGGTGGTTTTCAGTTTTTCAAACGCTCTTTTATTTTTTCAAGTCTCTTTCAACCAACCATTGTTATCGATTTCCTGTGGGAAATGGATGTCACGGAGCATTGCGACACTACTTGGGCAAACATTTCGCAACATCATTGTCCAATAGGATGCGTTGGTTTGTGCTACGAACATGTGTCATTCTTTAGACGTTCCGCTCACTTTTACTTGAAGTTCTCTCTTATTTAATAAGTGCATAGGAAACTCTTTTTGTCTTGTAATGAGTACCTCTTACTGATGGTACACCTGTAGAATTATTATGCAATCCGACAGACCTGATGATCGACTATTTCTTTAGTTCAATTTCTTTCTGTTAAATAGCACTCGATGCAATAACTCCGGACCAGTTTCAAAGACATTCGCTCTGCTTAAACCTGTATTTAGCGACCACCCTCTGTTTAGCGACCAGTCAAAGCCCCTAGGAGAATTGTCGCACTAGAAATACCTGGCAGAGTGACCAGTGACTCTCTATGTGATTCTCTACCAGTAAAAGTAGTCATGAGCGACCACCATCTCTCCTTAAAGCCTCGATGATATCATCCTAAAGCCGGTTTCACAATATCTCTGATGCCCTATCTTATTCTTTCATGTCAGTGATCCTAGTGTTAATGCTAGTAATTTCTTTTTTCACCCACTCGTTTGGCTTATGAATCAGTATTGCGGCAGTTTGATACTGTCCTTCGGTTCGAAGGTCTTTCGCTGCGTGATCTGCGTTCTCTGTTTTTTCTTCCGCGGCACAAAAACCAAAATTTTAAACTCTTTTACAATTCGTGCGCTATGTTTTCCCATTTGAAACCACGTGTCATTCTCTAGAGTATGACATCATTTCTTAACCATCGCGCTTGAGGCGACTCATGAATATGAATACAATTAACTCGCGCAACGGGAAAGCAAGCACCTAAAGCCTGGTTTCCATATGGTCGCCAAGATCGCTGGGATCACCTTTAAGGACAGCCCGAAACGTGTTCGTCGATTGGCAGCGATCAGATGGAAACACAAGTCAAGCAATCGTAGCCATCCGATCGCCGAAATAGAATTTTTGTATCAGCGATTGCTGTGATTAAATGGAAACACAATAACTCAAAGCGATGGCACGGCAGCCACCGTCGGCGATCGTTGGGAATAGCAATATACAACTCCAGCTATCGTGGTGATTGCGATCGCCGAAATATATTTTTTGTATATCAGTGATCTTATCAATCATTTGGAAACAACCACCGCTGCGAGGTGCCGAAACACGTTTTGGGCAATCCTGGCAACGGTAGCGATCTTGGCGATCATATAGAATGTTCTAAGGCGAAGAGGCGTATTCGACCTGTTAGCCATGCCGCACCTTATCAGATCAGCCCGAAGCTCGTTTCAGAGTTCAAGAACTTGCGCAGATCACAGGCTTGAGGTTGAGTACAGTTACTCATTTTATCTCGTAGAAAAATTGATTTGTATGTTCAAGTTTTGTAACGCAAACATCATAACTTGATGCATTGACGTCATGTCGCTAAGCGCGCCATTGTATTACTTGTGTGGGCAGAAAAACGATGATTTCCGATGATTTCTTCTTTTGTTTATTATAAAACTATAGCCAGTCAGGTCAGACTAATAAAAAGCTCTTTCCCTTGGTGATAATGCCTCTTCTCTTCAGTGGCCTCACCAGTTCAATACAAAACTTGTCAGAATATGTGCTTACAAATTCTTAGTGCCATTAGGTATAGTTGCGTCAAATTATCAGTTACGAAATTCAAAGCTTCAGGCAAAGTACAACTAATTTCTGACCATCTGATAAGATCAGTGATATGTTGCCACATCACAACTTCAACGCGGGACGTCGAGAATATTCATCTCAAAAGGAAACGGATGACATGAAACCATTTCTCCCGCAAGGCATTACCCACAAGTAGTTTTATTTCGTAACACTTAGCTTATATAGCTTGTGAATATTAGTTGTTGATAGGAGAACATCTACAGAGCTACAAATTGATATTTCTTAGTTTCTATGGATCAAGAGTAATGTAATTCGTGCTTGATCAGAAAATAAGATAGAGGTATAGTAATTTTTATACTCCACTATCTTACTTCTTCACTCCCTCAAATGCACTTGACGTAGCGCAGATTTCTTAACACCTATTAGTAATATAAACTATTGCTTTGATAAGATACAAACGTTTGAGCAACAATACCATTTCTAATATTCTTCAATAATCCGTTTATAATTTACAGCAACGCGACTTCATACCAAAGCCATCCAAACGAAATATATATCGATTTCAGGCCAGAAACATGTTTCGATAAATGAGTCCAAAGGTGGCTAAACTTCCAGGAAACATAAATGCCGTGTTACGGAAACTTTTATTTGTACCTGGAAACAAGAAATATGTTGCGCGCATTAATGTAGCTAAACTGGTAAGCATCGAGGCCGAAACATGCGCACGGTATACACCTATTCTAAAAAACGTTGTCGCAACCAAGAGCGTGAAGCAACAAGACAAGACCGCAGATAACGCCGGTACTTTTGTTTCAATAAATCTATTCCTGGCGTATTTTCATTACTCGACTTCACAAATCACTCAAAACATGGCTGCTTCAGAAGATAATTCTATTACAGCTACATTCAGTTGCACAAGCCATGGCTAGATTAATCGGCAGTTACGAGTATGGCGTTCTCTGCGGTCTTGGCTTGTTGCTCGAGCCTCTTGGTTGCGGCAAAGGTTTTTGAAATAGATGTATATGAAGGCGCATCAGTAAATCATTAGGGACTGGTCATAAAGTATAGGGGGGGGGGGGGGGTGGGCTGGAAAAATCTGGGGTGGTCAAGATAAATTTGCTCTGACCCACCCCCAAACTTTTGCACAAAAAA
>WUCR03229960.1:0-14492 GCA_009858155.3 Phymanthus crucifer
TAGCGACGCAAGCATAAGCATGGGCAACGCAACTAGTGAAATTTTGCATACCAAATGGTACCCACAGTTCATTTCGGCCGTACAATCTCCGTCCTCCCTGACGATTATTTGAAATAGGTGTATACTGTGAACTGACTTACCACTCCAATGGAGAAATAGTTATTGATGATATTCAAAGGAGGCGGGTCACCAGTCTCCGACGTATCCACGTCTGAAACGTCCATTTGCCATCTGAAAATAGAGTAAGCAAGTATTAGCTACAGGCGCAGGTTCTCCTGGTAGAATATCCCTTGTACCATCTTGATGGTGAAGGGTTCAGTTTTCCTTATCAACTCTTCTTGTAATGAAAATACCAAATATATTTGATATCTTATAGTGATACCTCATGAAATAGAAGGTAAGGAATAGACTCACCTGTCCATACTAACTACTGATCCTCTTTGTACTTGAGTGAGACATTTGGATATACTACCACCCTCGTAACCTGGATGTATTTGAGAAATGCTTTAGTTACTAGCATTGTCACAGCATGGAGTGAGCAGTAAAGTCAACGCTCTTTGTGGATGGTTGCTGGTGTTTCCGTACCGTGAACGTGCCGTGGATTTTTATTGAAGGCCAAGAGAGCATAAATATGCTCTCTTGAGCAGACACATTAAAATCACATTCTAAATTAACAAAACTCACCGCCACCCCATCTTAAGCACCGGGCCAGGTCGTTGCCAGTTCCTAAGGAATAAGAATAATATCAAGTTCGTTTGAATGACGCAAAAAGAACAAAATAACAAGGAATCGCGGAGATGTAAAGATGCAAGATAGAGCCAAATGTGAACTACAGAATGGAGTCCATTTGCCTCGATAGTTCGATAGCAGTTAAGGTGCGGTAATATACGAGCAACAAAATCGCGCAACTCGTCGCGCAACATTGTTCGTTGCAAGTTGCAGAAAGAATGTTGCTCGTATTACCACCCTGCGCGCGAGCAGACAGAGCTTCTACTTCGTGCAACAAAGTCGCGCAACAAAAATTAGGGTGGTAATACGAGCAACATTTCCTCTGGAACTCGCAACGCAACAATGTTGCGCGATTTTGTTGCTTGTATTACCGCACCTTTACATTCAATAACTTAAACTTACCCAACGGAAGAATAGCAACAGGTGGACGAACTTTCATTTGAAGACGATCTGTTAAAAATGCAAATACTGCATCAGCGTACATAAAACTACAAAATGTTTTCCTAGCACACAAAGATTTTACTTGAAGCAGCTAAGAACTGAACCCACAGTTCTACAAGTCTACCTATTATTTCGATGACTAACCTATCGTTGAGAGAACCCATCCTACTGTACCATCTCCACCACAACAAAGAATTCTACTTCCGGGAACATTCTGGAAGAACTTCAACCTTGAGGTCAAAAAGACAGGGAACATTTGAATAAAAAGCAAGTTAAGGTGAAGGTGTGGACGTGCCGTAGCCCGAGCATACGCTATTTTGGTTTAGCGCGTACTGTGACTGGCGCCTGTGATTAGTTCAATGGGTGTCGACAGTTCTGCTGTAGCGTTTATTGCACTGCTCCAAGGTCCGCAAAATCTTTTCTGCATGATATTGTCGCTTTGTACGGCACTGATTGCTCAAATGTCAGTTGCTCCGGCCTCTAGAAATAAACTAGAAAACTTTTGCGAAGATTTGTTTCAGCCCGAAGTCCGAGAAATTGATCAATCTGGAACGAAAACTTACCCTGGAACGGGGCCTCCGTCTCCCAAATTAAAAACTTGTCGCGGATTGAGAAGATACTGGAACTTGTGGAGCAACCTGAAAAAATTTATAACCATAACAATAAGAATACTGGGAAACATGTTCGAAAACAAAACATCTTGGCCGTTAAATAAAAATGGAATTAGAAAATAAAGGTCGTCTAGAGCAAGCAAGTCTTGGTTTTACCAGCAGTACAACTGGAAGCCTATCCTCAACGAAGGAAACATTTACACATCCTTTTGAGTCAGCTGAATGACTCACCTTGAACCTTGGCGTCCACCGCTCTTTGGATTAATGAACACTACAAGTGGATGAGTGCCCGGTAATGGACTGATCTGTAAGAACATCATTAGTGTCATGGTTTGATCCATAGGTGTCAAAAGTGTTCGAAAGAGTCCATATTTACCTGCATGGGCATCCCTTCAAAACTAGCATAAGAATTGGCCTTCTTTTTGGGACTGTCGACGTCTGTGCTCGATCGCTTGTCCTGCAAACAAAATCAGCAGACTTCATCTACGGTCCCGAGAAACCCCACTGTCACTGAAGGTATATGCGCATTGTAATGTTGTGCTTGAAAAACACAAAATCCTTTGGATCTAAATATCCGTTTCCTTAGTCGCACTCAACGCCGAAGCTGAGGCCCTGGGGTTTAAGGGTGTAAACCCAGACTTTCTCCTTGGTCTGTGTGACACATCAATCGAGTCTGCGGACCAGTGGATGGTGAATGGATCAAGGATGAACAACACGCATAGACAAAATGAAATACTCACCAATCCTGCAGGTGAAATACTTGTTGGAGGCAGGATATGATCTCTGTGCAACCCCAAGTTACACTCAGGACTGATATTTGTGGCACATTTGTTATGACACTTGATAGATCAGACAAAAAGAAGCATTGGGAATCAGAATGTAAAAGCTTGGGAAGTTGGGAAAGTAGTTAGGGTATTCCTGTTCTTTTCCCTCCAATAATAGACTTGGTTTCAAACCTTCTTCCTAAGTCCAAATCTAGCAAATTCCCAACAAAAACAAGCAAAGGTATAAACAAGTGCAGCCACTCATGGACACATCAATAAGTATCGCTACATATGCTATTTGTTCATTAGCTGTGCTATCATTTGTCCATCCTCACATTTTAGTTGAGCTAGCCGGCGCTGAAACGAGCCCGAGTTTATAGCTTGCATTTTGTGGAAACCAAACGTGGGCTATGAAGACAAGAATGGTTGCAAGTGTAAAGAAATGATATCGAGGCAAGAAGGCTTTGCAAAACAAATAAAAGGTTTTTCCTATAAAAAACTAAGAGCCCTTTGCCACTGTGTGTTGCGCGCAGATATAAAGTAATCAGGGCTTGGAAGCATTTGAGATGGTTCCGTGCTTCTCCTAACACTTCTCTTACTTTCTTCTAATCCTTGTCTTTATAGCAATGTGCCCTGTATACGCTATGCGCGCGTTTCAACTGTTTCTTCAGTGAAAATTGCACTTACCACCATCTGACACCAGGCGCAACGCAGACCCGTCAGACAGTTATTACTCTTGACGGTCTTGTTACACTTAAAGCATTTCCCAGGGCAATTACCTTCCACCCAATGGTGATCCATACTCTGTTGAAGGAAAAGAAGGTATGTATGTGTCGCACGCTGAAAAGGGCCATATTCCACGGGGCCCGTGTCCGTTAGGTGGAGATTTCCAAAATATATGATTAAGGGAGAAGCTTGCAAATTATTTTAAGATTTGATAATTAAATAATGGTAAACGAGTTGTCAACAAGGAAAACATGTCTCTTATGGCAGGAAGGAGTTGTCTGCACCGCTCACGATTGACCAACAAGTGCACCTTGACAAGCCCAGAAACGTCTTTATGGTGTGAATGATTCATTAGTAAACATACAAGTGGTATGTGAATCGTCCACTCACCATTTTCCCAGTTCGCTTAGATTTTACGTACGTATTAATACAAGATGCGGGTGCTCTCTGTACGCATCGCTCGTGTACAGTGTATTTGCAAACTATGGAAGAACAATGAAGACACCGTGAGGCTCGAACGAGGTATTGTGAATTTCACTTTGGTCGAAAGCAAGATAATAGTTTAGAATCTGGAGTTAATTGAAGGACTTAAGATCGGTTAGTAAGTGTATGAACTGTTAACCGATTATCTATTAGCAGGGTAAACGTGCTTAGTCGACAAGTGATGAGTTCTTTCGAAATAATTTTCTCCCATCTAAATCGTGTTGGGAATAAAAGTCTTAGGATATCAGGAAGTGAAGAGAACAAAGTGTATACTTTTCCTGTGCAATTGAGAAAAAATATGGCATAAGGCACGGGGATGCCGCAATCTGCTTAACCAATCACAGCAAGCGAGGCGAAACCGACGAAATTAACTTGCTTGAACCCGGAACATTTCTTTTCCAGACAACGGCTTCGTGGTTTTGGAATCGTAAGGAATGTGGTGTATTAGTTGACTTACACAGACATTGCAAACCCTGTTTACGGCCGAATCCATTCAGTGTGTTGTGACACATGTTGCAGTAAGCAGGTCTGTTGAAGTGTTTTTGGCGCCACTAGAACAATCAAAACCATAAGCACACACATTAATAGTGGTAGACAATAACAAACCAGGGCCAAAATAAAACGGCGGGAGGAAGCTAAGAAACAGCAGGAAACAAAACATTAAAAAATGGATGAGCTGCAAAACTGAACTGAATAAGAACAAATATTGAGAAACAGAGCAAATTGTCTTACCTGATGTTGACCATCATCTCGTATTTGCTGAAGAAAAAAGTGTAAATACGATATTTTAGCACAACATTTCAAATTTAAAACAAATGTAATTCTCATTAACAACAAAGTGTCCGAATGCATGAATGCCCACGAAAATGCAGATTTGGTCTTACTGTTTCTAGGCCAAGTAGAACTCTTAGAGGAATGGTCGTTAAGCCGCCTTTTATCCATTCCTCTAAAGATATAGTGCCATCACAGTCGTCGTCAAGCTCCACTAACATGTCTCGTAATATCTAGAAAACAGAACGATATTTCTTATTTAACGTCACTTAACGGAAGCAGTGTTGTCAGAAATAATCTTTGTGCAATTAAAGACAGTCTTCTGGCTAACTGAGATAGCTGATAACATTAGAGATGGAGATATTCCAACTGCGAAGACCAAAGTTTGGATTTATTAATTGCGGCATCAGAAACTACTAGTTCTAGTCTACTTATTCTTGGTTTGCAGAGGCGCCAATCTAAAGTGACCTAGTTTACCAACCACGTTGTGATTGGAGGTCGGAACTAACAGCAGATTAACGTAAGTGAAGAGCTTTCATTACATACATACAATCGATTGAAAAAACGTTGTCGGGTTCGAGAATCCTAGAACACAAGCTGAGACCGAAAGGGTACATGGGAAATACGTTAATTAGATGTATGACTTATTCATTTGTGTCGTCCATGCAGTTAGTGCAGAATGCCCAAAGCGTACATCTCATTAACGTATTTCCCATGTACCCTTTCGGTCTCACGGCTTCTACGTTCTAGGATTTTCGACCCGACGTTTTTTCAATCGATTGTATACACCTTATTGAAAAAATATCGATTCATCGAAGCCAAGTCCGAAAAGTGTTCTGGGTATTATAGTTTGTTTGAATAATGATTCAAGTTACTAAGCAATGTATTTTGTCACTGTATGCAAACACTCTCCAAATGACTCAAGAATATCAACTTACCCAGAACACTCTTCGGTCTTAGCTTCGATGATTCAACCTCTTTAACCCGACGTTTTTTCAATTTGGTGTAGATAAAAATTATAACAGCTCGGACCGCAATTTGATTTTTCAGCCAATTTAGTGCATTTTCTCGTAGAACGCTATGTGATGGGACTGTGTTTCAAAGCGTAAAGTTACTTATATAGTTAGTTAGTTGGGCGCTTTTCTCGCGGTTCATAATCCCACGGCAACCGGAAAATCCATAAATATCACTTTCCAATAGCCCTTTTTCCTGAGATGCACAAGCATTCCCGGTTGTTTGTTGTGCCCATTTCAGACCACGTGATGGTACTCTTGAGAGTTGATTCTTTCATATGTAAATATCTGAACAAAAGAACATTTCTCAAGGGAATGACATGTGATCTGAAATGGGCAATTTCCATACGAAGGTAAAGAGGTCTATGCATCACACTTGCCGACATAAATTTTATTAGATGATAAAACAAAAGAGTGCTGATACGTATCCTATTTGGGTCATTCAGCACGCTGGAATCTTTGATCGCTTTTTTCCTCCAATAAGGAAAGGGTTGCTGGTAAGTACATCCGGGAATACTGTGCATCAGGACGTATCTTGGGAAAGGACTATTTAAAATTGCAATACTTTTCTTCGACATTAAATTTAGATCAGTCCTAGTTTGTGGCTTTGCGCACGATTTCAAGCTAGGTTTTTGTTTGTGATATTTTTTAAACCTAAAATTAGAATCAGTAAGGAAAAGATGAGAAGTGATTGTCCAAACAACTGTAACTTGCTTTATCAAGAATAACTGAGACACTTTTGTCTAAAGTGCGTTTTTTTTAAAAATAATTTCGCGGCAGTGACGTCATCTTTGTCTTCATTTCGGCTTATTCATGTTATGACTAGAAAAAATTCTCTAATTTTCTCTCTCTCTCTCTCTCTTTTTGTTTTTTAGTAGTCAGAGGTATGTTTGATAACAGGTCTTAAATTTGAATCTGGCAATCCCTCGGAAATAAGGTTATTTTTAAGTGAAAGAAACTTGGATTTCCTCCAAAGGTTTTCAAAGGTCGAATATCTCATTATATAACCAAAACGGAAAATAAGGAACCCAAAAATTAATTTCCGATTAGAAATTTTAAACTCATTTTTGGTGGATTACTCTCTATTTCTTCAATACTCCATGACGGGGTCCAACATTGTAGGCGTTTTTAAAAAGAATCTGCATAGATTAATTCAAAATATATATTTAAAGGAATCTCAACTTACAGGTTTCAATTCTGTAACATCCCACCCAAGATACTGGGCCACGTTCATCATCTGTTGTGTTATGCACTCCAGTTCCTAAAAGAAGCGGAAACACCAACATATACACTTGAAACAATCTCCCAGTGCATACAAAATGGCATCCTCTCTCAATGATTTCCTAGGCTCTTAGCCGGCGCAAAAGAGAAACTTCCTTATTGCCAAATATAAATATAGAAAGCCATGACAGAGTCAGAAAATATTCCGACGTAACAGGCGAGTCTGATGGATCCGATTAATGACGTAATAGTGAAGGTTATTTTGTAAAGCTATAGTCGTGTTGGCAAAGCAACTAAACGCCGTCTGTTTCGGTAGACGATACAGCTGTGTTCAAATGGAATGACTCAGCAATTTGCTGCTCACGTGCGTTTGACTAGGAATCATAAGGAATTTCATATAATGTTTTAATATAAATGCTAGCAGACTTTTTTCTCCTACCTAAAAACTCGATCAAGCGAACAAGAATAGACACCTAGTGTGTTTGCAGAGGAGAATAAGGAGTGTCAAGGGAGGGGAAGGTATCAGTTACCTGAGCGTCGAGCAGCTCATTGCCATCTGCGTCGTAAACCCTGAAAACAACTAAAAGTGAAGAAAATTCTTAGATTAGCTAGGGAAAGTGGTCATAGAAATAAGGTGTTTTTCGGAAAAACGGCTAAAAAATAATCTAGGAAAACTTTAGGCGGACTAGTGATAAAAGGATTAGGGCCCGCCGTAGTAAATTTCCAATACTTACATTCTAGTTTATCTTCGACCTTGCCGCCCTCTAGCATCGATAAATAACAAGCAATCTCTCGAATAGACACCATTTTTACAGTCTTCACTGGCGTAGTCGCATTCAGCAATGTTGTCTGCTCAAAAGATGTTTTCTTTCTCTGAGAACTTGACCTTGGTTGCTGTGGAGGATGCTCATTGGCTACCTTGAATGCTGGAGTTAAAAAACAGATAGGCATCATTGAGTTGAAGTACATCCTAAAATACCAACTCCAATATTTTAACGAAGGTCATTTTGAATTTCTAAGTGGAAATACAGTGAAGAACAGACGCGCATACGAGCATAAAAAAAAGAAAAACAAATTACGAGCACATCCCTTCTTCCTGGTCCTGAACAGGAAACGTCAGTTAATGTCGCAATTTTACTCAATTTTCGATAGACTTTTGCATGGTACATCCAGTCTTGACGGCAAATAGGCCGTTTAGGAAAAAATACCTTTACATCCCACGCAAAGCCAAGGATGAGAACGTTTTAGAAGACGAATTAATTAAACGGCGCCATTTGGAAATATGTTACCTATGACAGTTCCAAACTAGTTTTTCCACTACCTTGGAATGACTTAATGCCTCTCCAAATGTATCTTTTTATGAAGTTTTTAAAATGGTTGTTGCATCCCTTCACTGTATGTCCATTTTGATTCGATTTCCAAGAAACCATTTGGTATTTTTTAAGCCAATCAGGTACAAGTGACGTCATCTTAAGTTTCCCGCCTTTTCCTGGCAGCTTTGCGTACGCCACCCACTGCTTCAACAGCTTACTTGGTTATCATCGTTTTGCCTTCGTTTTTTCGTGTATTTTTTCGCGCTGCAAAACCTAAATTTTACAGCAAAACTACCAAGCAAAACTCGAAGCAATGGTACACAAAAAGGACACCAAAGAATGACATAAAGATCAACTTTACGTGGCATAAATATAAAGGTAAGCTAGAGGAAGAGAGGAAGAAGTTCAAGAACTGGCACTCGCGTCTTTACCCAGGGTTGTCAGAGTTGAAGGAAGAGCAGAATTAGAAGTACTTCAGAGTTATTTGGTTAAGCCTCATAATCAGGTTTAATTCGTTTAGAGTTAAAGATATGAAAAACAATTTATGTTAATAAAAAATTGTTAATTTAAGCGTAAATTTTATGTCAAATTTTCGATTTAAAACTGTTCGAATAAGTATAAACTTGCAAGTTTTTAATTTTTAGGCTCACCTTATAAAAATTGCATTTTAATACTTTAACTGAGATTTGTTTAGATAAATTTAAGTGATAAAATCGATAATGCTGAAGTTTAGTTATGACAACGTGGTTAGATGCAATGCTGATGTCTTACATGGACGATATTCAACACATCACAACGGTCAAGACGTTTACAACAAAGTTAGTGAATTTAATGGTTATTACAGTGTTTAAACATTGTGATTCAAAAAATTGAAACCGATAGGTGGTTATACTAACCGACGAACGAACCACTGGAGTGGCGACGAAAGTGATGTTTTTCAGATGACTTTTTGCCCCATGACCCCAAACCTAAAGTGGACGAGTCTTGAGGTGACAGTGTTTGATTGAATGTAACATCTTTAGTCTCATTGTTAGATTTACTGTTGACATTGTTGTCGTGGTTTTTATTATTCTCCGTCTGAGGCTCTTCGTCTTTGGCTTTGGATAGCCTTATTATTGGTTTGTCGCCCCCATGACCAGCTGCTATAGCTGTAGCGGCTGCGACTAAAGCTGCTGTCCCTGCACCACTGTGAATACCAGGAAGTTCTGAAACTGAACATGTTAGCTGTGGCTGTCAGTTGCTGAGGCTCTAGTTGCAAAACAAACAGTTATTGGCTGCAAGGGATTAGAGTGGATTGTTAGACTGAATTATGATCCAAAAATGAAAATTCTTGCATGTGAAAGTATATATGTACTTGAAGTGTACAACTGATATCATTATTGGTATTACTGTACTTCAAATATTAAACTATAACATAATTAATTAATAGGCACCCTTATGTTGTTACATCCCATATAATACTTACTATTCCTTACCACTTCCCTCTAATTATCATTATTATTAATAATAATTTCTTAAAATTAATATACCATTGTACCCTTCCCCTTCGTTACTGTTAATGGTCAAATCTATCAGAAAAAAAGCATTTGTTAATTATTAACACAGCAACAAATACCCACACAACTGTCACAGCAAACATCAGCATTAGACCAAACTGAAATGGCTATCTAAATCTGTTAATAACCTAACTTGAATATAACAATGCATAATCTAACATTCTCACTTAGACTTCAAAATTAAATGAGAAAAAAAATGAAGCATAAAGAAAATTAATGAGTCAATAACAAAAGGAAAAACAATAGACAAGTGGCAGTTGATGGGAAAGTTATCAACAATCAAATTTTTAAGATTTTCATCAATGATTTTGCCAATACTATTGATTTATGTAAGGTTTCCTTTTTTACTGTGAATCTGTTTGGAAACTAATATTACATCATGCTAGAATGAATATTATTAAACAACAGAAAAAGAAAAAGAAAAGAAAAAAATAAATAAATAAAAGAAGAGAAAAAGCATAGACAAAAAGATGCTTTTCAAAATTTTGTTGAAATAATAAGACATCATGTATTAATTCTTTGTATCTTTAAGCATCACATGTGCTTTCTCTTAATAATGGCCATTTAAATTATTGATGATGGGAATTTTTAAAAAGAAATATTAATTAAACAATTCTTATTTAGTTGCAGATAATGGTTTTGTATCTTGTTACAAAACTAGCTGTCTTCTATTTGTTAGAAAACATAATAACCTTTTTAATGTTTATGCTACCATTGTTGGTGAAAAATATAATGAATTCGCTAAAAATATGGTAATTAACATAGTTATGAATTTATCCTGCTTTTATTCATCCATGTCTTCAATATTTAAGAGTATCTTAGTATTGAAGGTAGTATTATTTTTATTTTTTCAGTAAATAATTCAAAACATTTATCCAGTAGGTTAATGGAGGCAAAATCCCCTTCAAAGGTTTTTTTGAGTTTTCTAAAAAAAAGTTAATGTTCAATTTTCCCTTTTAAATCAGATCTCACGATCATAGCATTCTTTGCAGATGGTGTCTGAAATCTCAAAGATTTTAAGCCTTTCATTTAGATATTTTGAAAAATGATAAGATATGGACAAGACTGCCATATGAATGTCCTGTACCCACCATTTATCAACAAAGGTTAAATCTCACTTTATTTAATTTTTAATTCAAAACAATGCATCTAAGGGGCACATTTCAAGACCCATTAATAAAGTCCTTGGGGGTACTGTTAGTTAAGTAAATAACTTAAGCAAGGAATTCAATCAATATTATTGCATCAAACATCAATATCAATTCAAACATGACACACACCTCTTCTGTTTTGATCTGGTTTTGTAAGGTCTTGTGAAGAACATGACTTAGATGCACTTCCTGCAGCCATATTGTCCAGGATTGTCTGAGACACACCTACTGACAAGGAGGGGGACTGCAAGCTCATAACTGGCACCTCTTTGTGAAAAGCTCGGAATAAATGTTTACAGATGTCTTCATTAGCATCATCACCCAGGTAAGCAAACATAAATAGTTTGAAGCCTTCATAATCCATAGGCTGCAACATAAATAGCAATTATTCATGGATAACAAACTTATTTATTCACTGTATGTCAAACAAAACTCTCCAAGACACAGTTGTCTTAGTAAAATGGTTGATTTTTGTAATACATGTATTTCACTTGATAGTTTGTCATTCTTATGGTAAAATTTTCTGAAAAAAACAACACAGTATACACCATTCTTGCAACTTTAGCTTTGGATTATAAATGCAATATACATATTTATTCCCACCTGTAACATTATTTGAAATTTCAAGCACAAGGATAAAAGCTGAATGATTAGTTAGATTAAAGTTTGACTCTAATAAATAAGAATATACAAGTGTTTTTTAAAAAAATGATTACCATACTATTATAGTAAGATTGCTTTTCCAAGAACTCACTATCTTACTAAATATACTGTTACTGTCCTAGATTTACCCCCAATATGTAAATCCTATGAGCACATAAAAGAGCAAACAAAAATCATCAAAAATATAAATTAATATTTTAAGAATAAATTTTACATAGAACTGTACATTTTGAATGGTGAATATGTACGTGTAAGTTGAAGTACCTGACTGTAGTATTTTAAAAAGGGGCTTTTTGAAGCATATTTATCCTATCTAAGTTTCCTCATTAGTAATGGTTCATAAATTCAAACTTTGTAAAGGATTTAGTACAGCAAGAACATGTGTTTTTCTTTATTAGTAACTAAAATAAATTGCAAATTCATTAGCCAATTTTTACATTTAAAATTTTTCAGTTTCTAACAGATCTGCTTCACACTTTGCTCAAGTCATTATAATTCATTGCCAATTCATGTTTATTTGAGATCAAAGTCTGAACATTTTTATTGGGTCTCTAAGTCCTAGCAGGGATCACCTGTAAACAAAATAAAACCTTGTTACAGTTTTATGTATTTTAATCTTAACTAAGAAAGAATCCAAGAATACCTCACAAGATAAAGAAATGTCTTTCATCATAAAGATTTATTGATAACTATTTTCTGAGCCACATCATAAAGCCACCAATTAAATTCAATGATAGCTATGATCAAAGTGAGACTACTTCAAATTTTAAATCAAAAACAGTACCTATTTAAATTCTAAAAAAGAAAAAAATATATACAAAGCATACATAACTGTTGAGAGTATAAAAGGCATAGGTGAAAAAGCCAAAAGGTCCAGGAGAGACTTAGATAAATCTAGGTGGCATGCTGAGAGTATCGCCTTTGAATAATAACATCTTATAGCCAAATTAAAACACCCCTAAATTCAATTTTTAAAAAGAATGTGAAATCAATCTTAAATTTCCATTGCTTTCAAATGACACATATAATCCTTCATAAAAAGGATTTTAACAGGACTTTTCCTCTGAAAAGAGACATCTTTTAATTTATCAAGACTTGAGTTGGGAAACCTCAACACTGTTACTGTGCATTTTAATGAGACAGTAATGTAAATAAATAGATTCTAAACTGGCAGATGGGTTTTTCATTCTGCTATATTTCCTTGAAAAGATCAGACAAATTGAAATTCAATGTACATCAAACTAATCTGCTAAATATATCAGGCAGAAAACACAAAGCAGATATCATGAATATATAATTTTGCAATAAACTGAGCAGTACTTCTTTTTCTCACATGAGTAGATTTGTGAGCAAAGACAATACTGAGGGTATTCAGAATATGAAAATATATATTTTTTGGAGTAGTTGTTTCCACAAAAACAGTAATCTGCATGAGTGGTTTCTGGGATTTTCTAAGGTCCTAGTGATATCCTACCTGCTCTGGGTTGTACTTAGGATATACTCCATCTCTGAATTGTTTGAGGACATCTGTCAAGCGACTTGTATTTGAATCTAGAAGAGAAGATAAGGGAAAAGAATCTAAAATATCAGAGAAAACAAAATGTGAAAATATGATCACATAGGCTTACAATAACCAAAATAAAGTTTGTTTTAAAGATAGAAAAGAGAAAAAATTAAGATGGTAGGTATTCCAGTTCACTTACATTTTTTTAAAATTTCTCTCACAATTTTTGCTTTGTTATCACCAGAAGTACTATGTTCTGCCATGATAATATTCCTCCTTATTATTTGAGTTTGTGGTTAAAAAGATTGTCTCTACCACAAACAGGAAAAAACGAAAATTCGAAACAGTCTTTTTCCTTTCTCAAAGGTAGTACACACACTGTTCACTAATCCATACTGTCTGCAAGTCTTAATCCACCACAAGTAAAAGCCTTTTCACAACATACAGTCACAATATTGTGTCATTAATAATGAGCACTATATACCATATTATTTCTTCAAAACTAAATATGGCTCTTAAATTGTCTCTAACACTCCAAGTCTAGTTTGACTGATATGAGAGGTAACAAAACTACAAAAACATGAAGTCCAATCAAAATCCTGTAAAACTAAAATCCACATACATTATAATTTGCCATAGGCTCCTTTTATGGTAATGATATCTCCAGGCCTCTATGTGAAGAAGGTAACATATTGTTTTAGGAGGTAGTTAAGAGGAAAAAATCTCATGCTGAATTCTTACTGGCTGTGGTGTTGAGTAAGATTGCAAGTGCTATATTGAATTACAATAATCATTGAAAAAATAATAAAAAAATTATGTAGTATTCCATGAATCGTAACAGTTGCATTAATAAATATATGATAAGAGGCTAAAATATTCATATTCAAAATGTCTTTAGTCTTCTTTTACTAGTACTAGTATTATTACTCTGCACATGCACCGAGCACTGTTTTATCACCAGTTAAGACAACGCACACTTTGTTATTCAAAATGTTATAAATAAGCTTCATACAAACCTATGGAGATAAATGCATTTATGATTTAATTTTAGTTTATAATTCCTTTCAGAAACAAATCATAGCAATATTCTTTTATTATACAGCTGAATTGAAACAAAGTACATAATAGGTATAATTTAAACTTGCAAGTATTAGGAAAAATGCTTAGTCAGTACCTTTTTGTTATTGCAATACTGCCAAAAATGTATTTCACAAAATATGCATCACAGTGTGTTTTGAGGTAGCCTTTTTCCAAAACTGAATTTCATATAGTAATGTATTCAAGGTGAATTCCTAATATATAAAAATAATAAATAAATAATGACCATTCTTATATAGCGCATTTCACGCATGTCTCAATGTGCTTTACAGATTTCAAGGGAGATGACGGACTGCTAATTTTGGCGCAAATTGCAGTTTACAAACATGAGTATGTGTTAGTGATGAACAGGGCAGACTGTTGTACCGGGAGACAATCCCCTACTCTTTCACGAAGAATACAACAGGATCTTTTACGTCCACTTAATTATTAGAGGTTAAGAGTGAAA